>BPLS01030788.1:0-13426 GCA_019656275.1 Rhododendron kiyosumense | reverse complement strand
AATTTATCAAATATTTTCATTAATTAATTAAATAATTGCCGACTAAATTATTAGTCGGTAATTTATCAAATATTTTCATTAATTAATTAAATAATTGCCGACTAAATTATTAGTCGGTATTTTATCAAATATTTTCCGACTAAATTATTAGTCAGCAATTTATTAAACATTTACCGACCAAATAATTTTGCCGACTAAATACTTTGTCGACAATAATTAAAATTACCGACTAAATAATTAGTCGGGAAAAACCATAATATGCCGACTAAATGTATTTTAGTCGGTAATTACCTTTGCCGACCGCAAATCCCCGACTAAATTACCAACCAAATTTTTTAGTCGGGAATTACTATTACCGACTAAATTTATACCTTTTGCCGACTAAACTGTTAGTCGGGAATGGTGTAATTTCTTGTAGTGAATGTTCTAATGCCTTCCTGTTTGATTCCGCTATCTTCAGACTGTGAATTTCCTGTTTGTCAAAGTAGAATTCTATTTGGAAAGAAAAGCCAAAAAAAAAAAATAATAATAGTACATGCAATTTTTTGGTTTCACTGATGTAAATTTCGGACTTATATTGTGTTATGGAGATTAACACATATTTCTTTCTTTTTGGATGCAAATGTGTTTTTGGTCATTTTCTTAACCTACGCATATATGACTACACAAATATTCAGATAACAAGCATGATCTCACCAAGAGGCGGACGTGGCATGGGAACTAGGACAAGCCCCCAGAAGGGTTTGGCGCAAGCTTCACAACAAACAAATAGGAATGTCTTAGATCGAGCCAAGTTTACACCTAGTCTCACAAGGTGCTTACTTGAAGCTTGTGCTGAAGAAGCAACGAATTTGGCCGGGCATTAATTGGATTCACCTCCCAAGGATGGCAACGTATCATTACTGCATTTGCTAGGAAGACTGGAATGTTAAACTATAAGAAGGAGCAATTAAAGAACAAGCATGACTGACTGAAGGAGGAGTGAAAGGCATGGATTTTAGTTGCGAAGGATACCAGCCAAACAGGACTTGGTAGGGACCTTGATACGGGTGCAATAACAGGACCAGAACACTGGTGGGCAGCAATGATTGCTGTAAGTATACACTTTACATTTGCAAATACTGTCTAATTAGTGGTTAGATGATTTTTGCTTCAACTTTTTATTAAAATGCTTGCGTGCGAAACATTTATCATTAGCGATTATGACCAAAATAGATAGAGATTTTAGTAGGTTCCAATATCAGATAGAATGCTTGGGTTAGTGGAAACCATATTAGTAGGTTCGTTTGGTTTCTTGACCAGGGTTGAGACACAAATTACAATCAGCCTACTTTAGCGAATGAAATAACCAAGTCATATAAAAGAGCATATAAAAGTACTGATATGTTTTGGCTCTATTGCATATATAGTACCACCATTGACTTGGTTTTATGGAATAGGAAATCAAATATCTGTTTGAAAGATTCTCCCATTGATATTTGCTACTGATATGTTTTGGCTCTATGTATAAAGTACAACCTGAGTGTGCATGTGACTAGCCCCCCTCCCCCTTTTTTTTGGTCTTTTTCATGGAGTATTTGGCTCTATGTGTAAAGTACAACCTGAGTGCATGTGAGGGGCCTCTCCCCCTTTATTTTTTTGGTCGTTTCCATGGCGTATTTGGCTCTATATTTAAACTACAACCTGAGTGCATGTGAGGGGCCCCCTCCCCCTTTTTTTTGGTCATTTTCATAGGGTATTCACTGCTGCAAATAGTGGCTTTGTCTGGCTCATGGTAAAGGCAAGAAAAAGTTTCCACATCCACCAGAAGGTAAAAATGTTGTTAGTTGAAGTTTTATTATTTCAAATAAATATGCACTTACGAACTAGTTGTATTCATTTTTCTTTCTTTTCGGTTTTCAGGCAAGTACTACTTATTTCTTTTCGGTTTTCAGGCAAGCACTATTTAATGGACGGTGGCTACCCTAATGCAAAAGGATACTTGGCACCGTACAAATGGCACATGTACCACCTGGAGGATTCCAGGAGCAAAGTGAGACGACACTTGGGCGACTACGAATACTTTAATAGGTGGCACTCGTCGCTTCGATATATCATTGAGCGAACGTTTGGGGGATGGAAAAATCGGTGGCGGATGATGAAAATTCCAACGTATTATCCATTGGCGCTCTACAAGAAGTATGTTCTGGCTTCTATGGGCATACACGTACAACTTCATAATCCACAATTGTCCGGACGACGAAGAGTTTCAAGAAGCTTTTTATGATGATGAAAACTATGGTCACGATGATATTCTGGACATTGATCCCTGATACGCCCAAATGGAGGCCGCTGAGGACATACTATTTCCGCTACATGCAAATGATTCGAACATAAGAAAGGTTCGAGATGAAATAATGACGAACATGAAAAGGGACCGACAATGACGAGAAAGAAGTTAAGGTGGGAATGCTTAGATTGGGTTCGCCTTGAATACCTCTGGAATACATTAATGTTACTTATGTACGGGAAAAAAGTGGGATAGTATTCCATAATAAAAAATATTGTGTATGAATCTTATTTGCTAGATCTTAATGCGATTTATCAAACACTACAAAAAAAATGGAAATATTATATTTGTAAATTCATTATTTTTAAGCTTGAAAGTATGTCCTTATTTTGTAAAAGTAGTTATTTTTTAAAGTGAAACAGGCCGGATAGATTAATGAAGGACCCAATAACAAAAATAAAAGAACAAAAAAATGAAAGAGGGGAAACCAACGTCTGTTTTTATGTTTCCTCTTTAATCTCCAACCATCCACGTAGGGGCATTTTGGGCATTACATAGAATAACCTACAAGTCAAAAAATAATAAGGGCTTATTATTTGGGTTTTGTGGAACAAAGGTTCTTATTTTTGTTGGAGAAGTTTCAAAATAAATACTTATAAAATAAGAAGATTTCTGGAACGGAGCCTAAAAGAAATTACATCAAAGGGAACTCCCCCTTCATATATACTAAAGGCCGGAGCACACGCGATGTATGTGCAAATCGGATTTTCACAACATTTTTTGTAAAAAATGTTTCCCACTTATTGTTTGATCGAATTTTCATAAATATTGTCAAAATCCGACTTGCACACACATCGAGTGTGCCCGGCCTCTAGTTTAAAATTATGCTAAGATAGATTAACAATTTAGTTGATAAAACTATGACGATTTTAAAGATTTAAGTGAAATTACAGTAACGTTAACAACAAAAAGATAAAACAAAGCACTCGGGGAAAAATGAAGAAGATGAATAGTATATACCACTTACAGAAGAGAAGATCTGTTTTATCTATCTCTTTAGATTTTGTCCCTCTCAAAATCTAAGATAGAAAAGTGGTCTCATGCACCAACGTTGCCTTGTACGAAATTGGTCGTGGAAAAAATTACTTATTGCACATATTATTCTCAAAAAGAATAAAAGAAAAGCAAAAAAATAAAATATGGATATATAGACACACACCTCGTTATTCTCTTGAGCATGTAATGCAACAATTCACATACGCTTATGATTACCAAAACAATGGGGCTCTCACTCTCACGTACCTAAATTTTAAAATAGGAATTAAAAAAAAACCAAAAGGGGCTCATGTTCATTAAATACATTGACATGGGGAAAAAGGGGGAAATGATTTTGTCACTCTCTTTTTTGTTAACGTTACTTTCTGCAACTATATTTTTTATGCAAAAATACTCTTATAGGGAAGTGACGTTAATAAAAAAAAGAGTTATAAAATCAGCAGCGGAGAAAAAATACATTGACGTAAAATTCCAAAATTCTACTAGTAACTGTTTAACTTCCTCCATAGCAATTATTAGATCTAGATTTTTGCAGAGTACGTGGAGGCGTGGAGTGTGTCTTTGAAGTGGTCCCGGTGGAGTTTGATGGCATGGAGAACCCCCAGTAGTTATAATTGAGTGCTTCATTTATATGTGTACTCCTTTCAGTTAACAAAGCTTAGAAATGGCATGTGCATGTAAGGGGTGTTTTTGACGCAACTCGGTATTTCAAAGTCCCTCCACGGTTTAAAAACACGTACGCTACTTCTGTAAGAGACTAAAATTAGGAAAAGAAAACAAATACAAAATTATTGAAAATGGCTAATCATTATGGACAGTGCGGATGGCATGAAGAAATTTTTAAGGTCCAAAAAGATGGAGGATATCAAATATATTACCGACAAAATTAAAAATGACTAATCATTATAAACCAATCAGTGGCGATGGTGTGAAGAAATTTGATGGTCCAAAAGATGGAGGATATCAAATATATTACCTTTTTTCACAGCCACAGCGTCTCTAGCCCTCCAAAAACATCGATCGACTTCTCTGACAACAAATCAACTAAAATCTATAGAATGAGAAGCAAATTAACTAAAATCTATAGAATGAGAAGCTTAGCATTAGACATAACTTACCTCTATGGAACCATTGTTATGCCAACTTGCATCCAAATATAAAATTCCAAAGTTCTACTGTAGATAAAACAAAAAACGAAATTAAACACTTGTCAAAATGCAGAAAGTAAAGTAATGAAAGCAATTGTTAACGGTGGAGAGGAATTCGAAGCAGTATTTCCCAACTTTTTCTCCCATGGCCGAAATGTACTTATTTGTGAAACAACATTAAATTCGTTGTGTTCTTGTGTCCAGGTTTGCAGAACGGGTGTGGGGGCTGCATCCGTAGCAGTAGATCTGTCAACGAACCGGATTCAATCAGAAAAATCCGATCCGGATCCGAATTCGATAACGTCGATCCGTAATCCGATAATTCGAATCTAGTAATTCAAATATAGATTCGGATCGGATTAAATCCGTTATCGATCCGAATCGGAATTTTATTTTTTTTATTTTTTTTAAAAAACAATAAAATTTTTATTTTGAAAAAAAATGTTCAAGAAGTTTTTTTATTTTAAATTTTTTTCGGAAAATATTTTTTTTTGAAATTTTTTTTTGTTTTTTTATGATAAAATTTTTGAAGTAAAAAAGTTTTCGAATCGGATTCGGATTTTCGGATCGGATCCGGATTTTTCAGATCCGAATTATTACTATCGGATTCGAGTCTTATAGGATTCAGATCAGATGCTGATCCGAGTCTAATCGGATTTGGATCTGTCGAATCCGAATCGAATCTGGCCCATTGACAGGGCTACGTGACAGTTACTTGCACTGTGTGTAAGCAGTTATTGTATTTTTTATATTTGTTGTACGAATATATCCTTGAGAATTGGGGATAAGAGTTGTGTAACTGTAAGAATATTTATGGGAGAAGGAAATACATGACAGGGGGGACATCAAAGAAGTGCTCCCCCTTTATATATTAGACTAGATTATTATTATAATAGATACTCTTTATATGTTAGAATCTATTTATGCTAATCTAATATATAAAAGGAGAGCACTCTTTGGTATGTGAAGCTGTATGGACTCTCTTATCAAAAATGCCTATTTAAAAATTGATTTTTTTTACAGAAAATTCAACTACCGTTGGTAAAAACTGTAGGGGTGAAATATAGTCACGTTGTTTGGTTTGTATCTTAGAAAGTTATTTTTAATGTAATAAGTGAAGAAGGATAAAGAGAGATTTATTAAAAATTGTGCAGAGAGTAAAAAGTTACTCTAAAAAGTATACTAATTTATTATACTCTACTTTAATCCACTACCACCAACCATGCTAATTTATTATGCTCCACTAAGAAAATAAAGAAAAGAAATTCACTTATCAAGAAAGAGAAACAAAAGTTTGATCTTGAAAGACTAGAGAGGCGCGTGGAGTGCTCTATGAATTTGTGGTTGGCTGTAGAAGCCTTGTCCGCTGAAGGAGTTCTTTTTATGCTCCCAATGGTATAATATACAATATATAATGTGTATGACCGTATTGAGTGTAGGGTGATAATAATATACTCCCTCCATTCCTAAATGAAAGTCTCTTTTTAGAATTTCAACTTTTCTAGGGGACATGTAATCATTATATCTACTTTCCACTATTACTCTTATATTCTATCTATTTTGAATCATTTGTATTCAAATAGGAGGGAGACTTTTGAAATTTTATCAAATTTCCACTTCTATTTTTGGAATGGGACAATCATTTTGGAACATTCCAAAATAGAATAAAGGACTCTTATTTTAGAACGGAGGGAGAATACATTTTTTTTTATCGTACTAATATAATGTACATTTTTTTTGTGAGGCCCGGCCCATGACTCCACCCGAACTTTGGCCCGTCAGCCCGGCAATTGGGCTAGCCCGTGGACGGGTTTGGGTTTCAACTTAAGACACAGCCCGACCCGCAGGCGAGCTTGGGTAGTGACTTGGCCGGCCCAGTCCGATGATGACCCTTACACACGTACGTACCACACACACAAATTAAAAAACCACCCTGTTCTTCATATTTTCCCCTTTAGTTTAGTTTTAAACGTTTGTTTATTAAGCAATCAAAAGAATAAAATAACATTTGTTTATTATACCAGGTTCAGTAGCCTTTTTCACACTTTAGTCACACTTTGTTTGGTTTGAATTTTAAGAAAAGGGCAAAATTATTAAGAACTGTGCTAAAAAAAAAAAAGGGTATTGAGTCTAGACCCAAACTGAACACAGTCAATTCTGGATAATTGGCCTTTTCCTACAGTTCTGAAAAAAAAAATTGAAGACTGTACAGTTTTGAAAAATAATTGAAATTAAGTATACTGTAGATTTTTTAATGCAAAGTTAGCTAATAAAAAGAGTGCACATCCCAAGTTATAGGCGTCGACAACTGCGTTAGCAAGGTAACGTATGATTTGATTACGTGCAATCTATCAATTGTTATTATAGTATGTACAATGCTTATTTAATTGTTTATCTCCCATAAAAGATTAATAGTACTAGAGACTTTGATATGCCAAATTTCAACCAAAGGAGGCATGATGCTCTTCATTGCTGGAATAGGTTCAATCATGCTTATCAACCCAAAAAAAAAGAAGAGAGAGAAGCTAGATTGTTTTATTCTTACTCAAGTTCTAAAGAAAATCTAGACATAACGTGAATACTAGTAACCGGGACTTCGTTATCATCATCTAGGTATTCTACCCCATAAAGATGATATATCTCTGAATAACAGCGATTTTTAGATGGAGGAGGAGTTAACGAAAGAGACTTAATAAGAGAAGTGGAATAAAAGGAACTATATAGCCATGTCTTAATAGTTGATTTTTCCCAAGTCTTCTTCGTAGCTTAAATACTTAGAACATCATGAAATATGAATGCTCAAGTTATGTGTTCTAACATAGCTCCGTTTAGCCAAGCTCAAAACCGTGACAACAATCTCAGTATTCCATTATCTAACTTTTAGAATTCTGATGTGGTGGATCTACAAAAAGTGGCAACCGCGGACTAAAAGAGAAGTTTTTTTTTTTTTTTTCTTTTTGATAAAGAGGAACATATTATAAAATTAAAGGTCATACAGCAATCTAAGGTACTCAACCCCATTTAGGTCATCGCAAAGTTATACGGAGAAGATGTTAATGTTTTCTAAGTTAGAACAGAAAACCGGGAAAAATGGAGTTTAAATGCTAGGGCTCTGATACCAACAAGACAACCATGAAGGAGGAAACATGATTAAGACTGTGGACACAAGCTACTAGAGATACTAGAATGATCCGGGGATGTACACACAAAGAGGACATGTAATTACTAGAGCAAATTATTACAATGGGGAGGGGAGAGATGTGTAGACCTCTTGCCCAAAAGTACCTTATTTATAAGTTCACATGACCTTTACCAAAACATTTACTACTCCATACTAATTATTGAGGTCGGAACGTTCACACACATAGCTTTTTGGCTCTCCGTATCAGTCCACGAAGTTAGTACGGAATGAGACCTTCCATTATAATAATATTGACCACATTTCAAATGCACAAACTATGGAGCACCACAATCTCAACAATGAGCCCAGGTCCAAAACCAAAGAGCACGCCCCACTCGAGCCCTTCACCTGTGGTCTTGAGCCCGTCCTCGACCGACTTCTTCCTCATCTCATCCAAAATGAACAACACACATAAGCTCAACATGTTACGATATTCGCTCAGCACATGCCTTGAGGCTTGTAGCTTCGCCGACTGAAGGCCCAGCTTCAACTCCACTTGATCCAAAAAAGCACATCCGCCAGCATGCGGAACCCAAAAGATAGAATTCCAATCCGATATTCCCAAGGGTTGAAATGCGTCTGTTAGTGCCTTTTCTATGTTGTTGGCTATGAGCTCTAGAACCTCCTTGAGCAAGTGGAAAGTACCTCCCGCTTCACGAAGGTGTCCATCGATGGCCCCTTTGCTATCGGGCAGAATAGTTTGGTCTGCAGAGACCAACTCAAAAAGTGGCTTTTCAACTCCGGGTATCGGGTCTGCGCCTACGACAATCGCGGCTGCACCATCTTCAAACAGAGCCTGACCAACCAGACCGTCAAGATGGGTCTCGCTCAGCCCCCGGAAAGTGGTGGCTGTGATCTCAGAACACACAACTAGAACCCTAGCGCCCTTGTTGTTCTCGGCTAGATCTTTGGCTAGGCGGAGGACGGTACCACCGGCAAAACAACCTTGGAAGTAGATCATGATGCGATTGACAGAGGGGCGGAGGCCAAGGAGCTTGGTGAGCTGGTAGTCGGCACCTGGCATGTCGACACCGGTGGAGGCGCAGAAGACCAAGTGGGTTATTTTGGATTTGGGCTGGCCCCATTCCTGTATGGCTTTTGTGGCAGCCTCTTTGCCAAGTTTAGGGACTTCCACCACAACCATGTCTTGCCTAGCGTCCAGGGAAGGTGCCATGAACTCACACATATTGGGATTTTCTATGAGGATTTCTTCTGTTAAGTACATGTAACGCCTCTTGATTATGGATTTTTCACCTGTAATTGTAAAATTCCGATTTTTACAATTATTAAAATAATAGGACTATTGATTATATTATATTATATATGTGCGCGGGCGTGTGTTTAAATTAGAGTAATCTTAGAAATTAACTACCCATGTATATCTCTCCTAACCATTAACTCTCGCACCCCGCCTATATCTCTCCACGCTCTTTATATTACTCCTACAATCCTAATCTCATTAACTCTCTTCATAAATCCCCTCTCTTCCTCCCTCTCCTCCCCCACGCCAATTCTCCTCTCTCTCATCAGGTAAAGTATTTCTCACACAATTACTTCCTCAATTCTCCTCTTTCTCTCTCACGGTTATCTCCCCCTCTCCCTCACTTACCGTAACTCTCACCTTCATTAACTCTCTCTCTCTCTCTCTCTCTCTCTCTTCTTAATTTCCCATACTCATCTCTCTCACCATTATTGTGGGTACTTCTTTCTCGCATATTTTTCTTCGAAGTCGTAATCGCTCAACGTTTTCGCTCCCATTTCTTTACGCTAACGCTTGATTCATCGGAGAAAAGGTAGGGCGTTTGAAACTTAACTTTTACTTAGCTTTACTCGGAGGTCGGGAGAATTTATTGTGATTGTTGGAAGAAAACTGTGTAGTGCAAATACAGAACAAATTGAATCTGTCTTTGAACCCATTTTTACCCTTTTTAACGGAAGAATTAGATTTGAGTAAAACACAGAAGTTGTAGGTCATTAAATTCTAAGCAATGTGACGGAGTAGCAGTAAAGAGATGGATCGTCGGAGCCGTGGCTCTATTAGTAGTTTCAAAGAATTAGATGGCTCTTTTAGGCAAGAGAGAGAGAGAGAGAGAGAAACGGTTGAAGGCGAGTCACCAGTTCCTTTGAATTGCAACTGCGGGACGAGATCTCCGCCAGTCCCGGCCGCCCTGTCCACCCTTCTCTTCCATCAGGCCCGTCGACTTCTACCCTTTCCATCCCCTCCGCCGAATCGCGACGAAAAGAAGATGAACAACCCGACTTCGCCAATTGTTTGCCCTCAGGTCTCGTTTTCTTCTTGCTTCCCTTTCTTTTGGTAGCGCCTTTTCGTGTGGATCTTTATCTAGTGTGATGGATAGTGTAGATCAATTTCCTTTGTTACGTTTGTCTCCTTTAGTTAAAAACCCTAAAAATGGAAAAATTCCTCAAAACCCTAACTCATCTCCTGGGATGAATGTACCGTCTGTGCTGCCCTATAATTCTGGCTTGGCTTATGCTGGGGTTAATTCTTCCCCTGTGGTTCCATGTCCGGAACTCGGTAAGCCTAAGTGGGTGGATGTTGCCACTCCTATTTTGGTCCCTTCTGGATGGTCTCGTATGAATCTGTCTTACTATCCCCCCAAAGTTTGAGATTCGAAGGTTGTGGTTTGCCCCTCTCAGGATGTGGTTGATCTTGGGTCTGACCGCTGGACTGGATGTGTTGTTGGCTATTTTCTTGATAAAAAGGCTCCATTCCATCTGGTTAAGAGCATTGTTACAAGGATTTGGGAAAAGTTTGGAATTTATGAGGTTTTAGCCAACGATCAGGGGTTTTTCTTCTTTAAATTTTCTAAGGCAGATGCTCGTACTGTTATGGAGGCTGGGCCCTGGCACGTTGCTGGGAAAACTTTGATTCTCAAACCATGGGAGCCCCAACTGGTGTTAACTAAGGAGAAACTGAGCACTATCCCTGTCTGGGTGCAATTCTCGAAAATTCCCTTGGAATTCTGGACTGAACAGGGGCTTAGTTACATTGCTAGTGCCCTAGGTAAACCCCTCTATGCAGATGATATGACAGAAAAGGGGACGCGTCTCAGCTTTGCTAAGATATGTGTTGAAATTCATGTAGATACTCCTCTTCTGGATGTGGTTGAAGTGGAATATGCTAATGGAGCCTCTGCTTTTATCAACGTTCAATATCCATGGAAGCCATCTCGATGTTCTAAATGTCATGTTTTTGGCCACACTGAGGCTAGTCATATGGTACAGCAACCTACGGCTGGTAGGCCTACTACTGCAATCCTTGTTTCTGATATATTACCTTTAGGGCAGGCTTCTGGATTACCTTTTGTTGATGCTAGCCCTGCTAAAATAGGGGTGGGCAGCTCTTTGGTTCCGCGCAAATCTCTTTTGATCTCTACGGGTATGGATCCTAGCTCCTCTGCTGTGGTAAATTCATCTAGTACTTTACAACAGGAGGATACTCTTTCTGTTTTTTCTGTGTCCAAGTCCAGGAAGAACTCTGGTCCAAAGGGGAATAATGGTTTGGGGTCACCTCCTCATGGGGAAGTTCCGATTGTTAATACATTTTCCATTTTGGAGTCTACAGTGCCTTTGGATCTTCCAGATGTTTCTTCTAGGCTGGTTTCAGATTCTGTTGTCATTCCACTTTCTGTGGGTATTGTTCCAGAGGGTGGAGATAGTATCAATGTAGACCCTGCAGTTGGTGTTACTGACGGGGTTGCTCTTTTGGTGCTCCCTGCTGCTCTTGTTAAACCAATGGCTGAACCTGTGGCAGGAGTGGTGAGTGGGCAAGTGGAGGGTAGCTTTCCTCAGCCTGTCCTTGTCTCTGTGGCTGCTACGGCTAGGAAAAGGAGGAATCGTGGAGCCTCCAAGAAAAGGTAGTGGTTCCTTCTCTTTTTTTCCAAATGCTTAAGGTTTGTGCATGGAATACTAGGGGTCTTAATAACCCTTTGAAGCAGAAAGAGGTTCTTTCTTTGGTTCATTCTCAGAATCTGGGATTGATTGGTTTGGTGGAAACTAAACTTCGTAGTGCTAATTTGGATTCTGCCATTAGACATTGTGTTCCTGCTACTTGGATGTATATTCATAATTGTGGGACTGATGTTGTTGCTCGTATTGTCATGGCCTGGGATCCTCAAGTTATGACTGTTTCTCTTCTGTTTTCTTCTTCACAAATTGTGGTTGCTAGGGTTGTTGGGTCGGTATGTCACAAGGATTTTTGTGTGTCTATAGTATATGGGCATAATTGTGTGGTGGTGATAGGCGCATAAATGTTTACATTAGCGCCCCCTAATTTATCTTTGTTAAGTCTATTTTTATTGTTAATCGGAGCTTAATGCTTAATTTGTGTATTGTAGGTGTTTGAAAGCTTCATACATGAAAGACGATTAAGTTGAGAGAATTGAATCATGGTTTGGCCATATTAATTTTGCTCCTACTGTGCACGTAAATGTTGGAGTTGAAATTGCTGAAAGCAAATACAATTTAGATGGCACATGTCTTGGTGGGCCCAAACCCAATTGTTTTTACTCAGCTTGACAAAGAGTTGGACCGGAGAAAACGTGGGCTTCCTAAGCTAATTGGCTGCGGCTGGGAATTAAAAAAGAGGACAAGGGTTTTGAAGAAAACAGAGACGTGGCTTATAAAAGGACAGCAGCAGCTTTTGAAAAGATTATTCGGACGCGGACGAGCAGAGAAAAGGCGCTGCCGATATCACTTTTCGAAGGCAGAAAAGAACGAAGAACGGGGCTGCCATCAGGAGGTTTTGTTTAGAATATTGTTTTGTTTATTTACAATCCTTTTCTTTCAGTTATTTTTTTCCCATTGAAGTTTCAGAGTTTTATTCAAGTACTTGCAGTTCGGTAACTTGTTTTAATTTCAGTTCTTTATAACAGTTGTTCGTCTATTCTTATTTAATTTAGATCTTTTATTTATTTTTCATCTCGCGCAATAAAACCATGTTTCAAGTTAGGGTTTCTTTTATTTTATGCATGATGTTCAGTGAGTAGTCGTTTAGGTAGGGTCGAGGGGTGATTAGCACACCGTGACCAGTTCGGATACTGCTCTTAATTTCAAATAATAAAGAAAACGATTTTAGATTGAAAAATACTTCCCGCGGACAAACCCGGGTATTGTCGGAGCCCATGTGAACGGAGGAATGGGGGTCCAAAACTCATTCTCCGCTGCGCATGGGTAAACGGCGACCCTAAGGTTTCGCATCTTGCGGGGTATCTTTTCCAATCTAAAATTGAATATTTTTAAGAACATCGAATGGAGCAGGTAAGTTCGGACTGGTTACGAGTGCTATGAACCCAACGACCGTACCTCCTTTTAGTTATTTAAGAAAAACCCAAACAATTTCTGAGTTTTAGTTAATATCTCAATCAAAACGACAAGGGGTGGCTACCTAAGAGCCCATTTAAATTATAACAACCTGAGTTTTTAATCAGCACATATCACCGTCTCTGTGGATTCGACTCCGGACTTACCGAATATTATGCTGCATCGGTTTCCGCTCTACGCTTGGGGCAACCCATAATTTTAGGACTAGGAATCGGTCAAGCAGGTGGCTAGGCGGCAGTTGTGGCATGATATGCAGTTGGTTGGTGGTGTAGTTGGGTCTGGCCCATGGCTTCAAATGGGGGATTTCAATGTTGTTCGGCAAGCTAATGAGCGGCTTGAGGGGTTTGAAACGGCTGCTTCTACTGAGTTTAATGACTATTTGAATTCTCTTGAGATGGATGACATGCTGGCAAAAGGGTTTTGGTATAC
>BPLS01030784.1:0-10424 GCA_019656275.1 Rhododendron kiyosumense | reverse complement strand
GCCATGTGTGACCTTCCATCTTCTTGCTGGGAATATATTTTGTGTGTGTGTGTCTCTCTCTCTCTCTCTCTCTCTCTCTCTCTCTCTCTCTCTCTCTCTCTCATTGTACTTCCAATTGTTGCCATTGGGGTTGTGTTTTAATCTCGAATCTTGGGTGCATTTGTGTTTAATCCCAACATTCACGCTATAAATTTTTCCGTCTTCAGAAAAACATTAGTACAAGTTGATTATGGCAAAATAGTGTAGACAAGATGTCGGCAAGACAAAATATACCATTTAGGCAATACGGTGAGCTCATTTGAAAGCATTTGTGTTCAAAATCGGTGTGAACTCATTTGTTTTCTAAATCGGTGATATTGAGCTGCTGCGTAGGTGAGAGAGTAATAACAGAATGGATCCTTAAAATTATTTCCAGGTGAAGGAACCCTTCTTGTGAATCTTGTAGCCCATTTTTAGGATTGGTCTTCGGCCTACAAGTGCTGTAAAGACCAGTCCAGAATTACTACTTTAACAAAGCGGGAAATTTCAAGTCGGCCCCATTTTTAGTGTTTTGTTCCCTGTAGACCCATTTTTGAATTTTCCTTCCACATAGAGTGATGCGCGTGAAGAATATATTAAGTGTGTTTGATGTTGACTTGTGCTGATGTGGATGTATTTTTTTACTTTTTGCATTGCAAACTTAAAATGCAATATTATATATATATATATATATATACACACACACACACAGTCCGGATCCAATGAGGGATCCTGCACGGTGCTACCGTGCGGGACTCCCCTTTCCTGATTGAATTGCGATGATCCGAGCCGCTCAAAGTGATTAGAACGTGATTTTAAGGCACTACAACACGGAAGGCCTATTGCGAGGAAATATGGCGAGGAAAAGAGATTTCGTCACTAAAAGTACACAATCTGCGAGGAAATTCAATTTCGTCGCTAAAAAGTTACATTTAGCAAGAAAATTAAATTTCCTCGCCAAAAAGTTATATTTATTATTTCCTCGCTAAATGTAACTCTTTTGCGAGGAAATCTGTTTTCCTTGCTAAATGTAACCTTTTGGCAAAAAATATTTTGTCACCTTTTTTAGGACTCATTAAATTTTTTATATGTAAGTCATTATTAATTATGTTCATGTATCTTTAATATCACGATGGTAAGGGATAATCAACTACATAGTTCAATATCATTAGCAAATTTATTAAAATAAAAAAGTGATAAATGGAAAAAAATAGTTTCCTCGCCAATCGCATTGAATTGATGAAATAAAAAATATGTTTCACTCGAATTATATGAATTCACTTTTCCCCAACTGAAATTAATTGTTAACAATGTCAGTATGTTCAAATTGTACTAAAATTTATTGTTTCAATACAAAATTTTTTAAGGACATGCTAAAAAAAAGTTCATCCCATAGTTATTGTCAACCAATCAATGCAAATGATCAGTTGAACAAGAAAAGAGGTCATCTCACAAGCAACACACTGTTGCTCGCTCTTCAACTAAATCCAAGTACAACGCTAATGTGGATGTGGCCGCCAAATTAACTTGGGTTCAGTCACTCCTCTTCGAACTTGGTCTTTATATCTCTGTCACTCCATTACTGTGGTGTGATAATATATATTGGTGCAACATATCTTACAGCCAATCCCGTCTTCCATGCCCGCACAAAGCATGTTGAAATTGATTATCATTTTGTGCGTGACAAAGTTGCTCGGGGTGATTTAACCGTCCAATATATTAGCACCAAGGATCAAATTGCCGATATTTTTACACAAAAGGACTTGCGTCTTCCAGCATTCGGACACTGCGTTTCAATCTGAAGGTCATGCCTCGACCATCAGATTGTGGGGGGATGTCAACCAATTAGTGCAAATCAGTTGATCAAGAAAAGAAGTCCTAATAATGTTCGCCATTTCAGTGGTTATATTTTATCATTTGCAATATCTTTTGTAAAACTTATCACTTGTAACCGTATTTGTATAAAATACCCGAGGGATAGAACACTCTAGGTAACAGAGTGCATTCATCAATTCAATCGTATTGTTCTTTTGACTGTTATAAACCCAAAAAAAGAACTGGACATAGGGATTATAAGTTTGTGGATGAATGATGTGCTTTTCAGAAAAAGAATGCTGGGGATATATGGATTGCTTTTTGTAGAGATAACTGATTATTAATTCATACAAAAAAAATTAATGAAAAGCTAATCAAAAGATAAAGTACTTAATAATTGCGAAATGTATTTTCAAAATATCACTAATCTATTTTCAAAATATGTAAGGTTAACCCCATTTAAAAAGAAACATAAAAAATTATTACTATTGTAATATTGTAGTTGAGTTAAAATTGTTATGGGCGCGCATATACACAGTAAGAATAGATTAACACACCAAAAAAAATATCGTATTTGCAGAAATTTAAAGTGCTCAAACTAATTTAGGCACTACAAAAGGTTACTAAACTTAGGGAGAATTAAAATGAAGTATAAAATAAACAAATTTAGAAAGGTATAAAGATTTATTAAAGATATATAACAAAACATTAAATTATAAAAAAATTCAATAAAAGCAAATAATGTTAATGATTTAAAAAATAAGTTTAAAGAAACACTACGAAGGGACTAAAATTAGAGAGAAATATTTAAAGAAACAAATTTAGAGAGGTGAAAGAATATACAAAAGATTTATATATAAAAAAGGCAAAGGTTTGAACTGGAAAGGAAGTTGGTGTGATGGATGGAGTGAATGCCTCCATACAGGAGGCCACGGTTCGAATTCACGTAGAAGCAAATGAGCTGGAGAACTATCTATTTTTAGTTTAAAGAGTTTTAGCGAGGAAAAATTTCCTCGCCAAAACTATAATTGGCGAGGAAAAAATTAGTCTAGGAAAAATTTCCTCGCCTATTTTGTAAACATTGTGTTAGTCTAGTGAGGAAAAAACTATAGCGAGGAAAAAATTCCTCGCTAATTGGGTCAGAATTTGCGAGGAAAATGGGCGAGGAAAAATTTCCTCGCAAATACATTTTGTGAGGAAATCAGCCTTTTAGCGAGGAAACTAAATCCTCGCTACAAGCCTTTCGTGTTGTAGTGAGGGTACCCGCGAGAAATCTGCAAAAACAATGATCGGAAAGGGCTTGATCCGAGCAGTTTTTTATTGAACGGTTCAGTAAAAAATTGCTCGGATCAAGCCCTTCCCGATCATTTTTTTTGCTGATATCTCGCAATTACCCTTAAAATCATGTTTTGCACACTTTGAGCGGCTCGGATCATCGCAATTCGATCGGGAAAGGAGAGTCCCGCACCATAAGGCCGTAAGGGATCCCTTATTGGATCCGAACTCTGTGTGTGTGTGTGTGTGTGTGTATATATATATATATATATATATATATATATATATATCTGGTTTTTTTTTAAAATTTAATTTTTTAGAATCTACTCGACAAGATCTATAAAATAAGACCCATATTGAATATGAAATTATATGTAAAATTATATAAATTTTTGGATGTGAATTGGATATTTTTGAGGTGTGAATTGTTATCTCTTTTTTTGGTGTGAATTATTTATTATATGGGGTTATGAATCTTTGTACATGAGTGTGAATTTTGTATAACAGGGGTGCGAATTGTTATATAGGGTGTGAATTGTCACTACAAGAAAAATTGCATTGGATGACGAATGAAAATTGTCACAAATTGTATGTTTTTCGTCACAAATTTTATAGGTGACGAAAAAATATTTGTCGACTAAAGGTTGTCGAGAATTCCTACCTGGTGACGAAATTTATTTTTCGTCATCTATAGTGCCTTTTAGCGACGAAAAATTTCGTCACGGAAAAATGACTTGGTGACGAAATTTTCTTCGTCACCTATTGTGCTTTTTTGACGACAAAAATTTTTGTCATAAATTATTCCCTTTGGCTAGGCAAAGGTGAACCATTGGTGATGAAATATTTCGTCGCAAAAGACATTCTTATATGTGAAAAAAATCTCACTTTCTTTGCTCCTGCTGGGTTTTGAACCCGAGTCTCCTAGGTTTTGCACACAAACTTTGACCAACTACACTACACAAACTTTTCAACATATGTTTGAATTATCTAATATATAATACATACATTTAACATTAAAATATATTTTGAATGGCATTTTGAATCATTAAACATTAAAATTAGCAACTTTGATAAACATTAAAGCCGTAGCTCTTTATGTTATTGTTCAACCCAATTTAAATTATCTCAATCGGAGTTTTAAGCAAAGAGTTATGCCCAAAATATATTTGGGGACAAAGCATAATTCATAAATTTTGTCACCAAAGGATAAATTTTTTGTCACTGAAAATGTAATAAGAAGACAAAAAATATTTTTCGTCACCAAATTGGTTCATTTGGCGACAAAATATTTTTTTCATCACTAAATAGTTATCTTTGGTGACAAAAAATAATTTCGTCTCCTTTTTTACTCTTTTGGTGACGAAAATTTTATTTCGTCGCCAAATAGGTGCCTTTGGTGACAAAAATATCTTTTTCGTCACTAAATAGTTATAATTGGTGACGAAATAATTTCGTCACGGAAGTTGTCAAAACAGTGACGAATTTATTTTTTCGTCACTAAATATACTCATTTAGTGACGAAATTAAATTTTGCCGCCACTTTTTCGTCACTAAACATACTTTTTCTTGTAGTGTGTGGACAACATAGGTTATGAATTGTGTACAACAAGAATTTTAAGGGGGTATGAATTGTTTGTTCTGTGTCGGTATGAACAGTATATGATAAAGAGAGTGTGAATTGTGTAATAGTTAAGGTATGAATTCTGAATTTGAAGGGTGTGAATTCTTTCATTTTGTACATAATTTAAGGGGATGTGAATTGTCTATTATATAAGGTGTGAGTTGTCTGTTACAGGAGGTGTAAATTGCCTATTATAAGGGTGTGAATTCTGTATTTAGGGTCTGAATTATGTGTCATTAAAGGTGTGCATTGTGTACAAAAGAGTTGAGGAGATGTGATTGTTTGTTGTATGACGGTGTAAGTTATATATTATTTAAGGGTGTATTGTGGATAACAGAAAGTGTGAATTGTTGTATAGGGTGTGAATTGTGTACAATATGAGTTTAAGGGAGTGTGAAATATCTATTATATGAGTGTGAATTATCTATTATAGAGGATGTCAATTGTGTATAACAGATGATGTGAATTACCTATTATAGAGGGTGTGAATTCTATATGCATTTTGGCATGTGAATTGTTTATTTTGGGGAGTGAACTATAAAAAGGGTGTATAAATTCTGCATTTGATGGGTGTGAATTCTTTCATTTTGGAGAATGAATTGTGTTTAATAAGGGGTGTGAATTGTGTACAACGGAGGGCATGAATTGCCCTATTAGAGAGGGGGTGAATTCTCAATTTTGGGGTGTGAATTATGTATTTTGAGGAGTGAATCGTGTAGAGGAGATATGAATTTTGCATTTGAGGAGTGTGAATTCTTCGATTTTGGAGGGTGTGAATTGTTCAGAAGGCGTGTGAAATTTTAATTAAGGAGTATAAAATAACCTTTTTATGTGTACACAATTTCATATTTAAAATGAATTTTGTTTCAAAGATTTCATCAAATAGCTTTCAAAAATAGTTTTTTTTTTTTAAAATTTCATCAAATAGCTTTCAAAAATAGTATTTTTTTTTAAAACTGAATATGCATAACAAAAGTTATAATTGTTTAAAATTTTAACTATATATGTTTATCTATGTATAGTATGGACAAATGTATCTACGTGTAAATATTTGACAATTCTAGAGGGAGATAGAAAAAGTTATGATTAAAAATGTTATTTAGTGATTTTCAAATAATGCTCCATCACTTATCAAATGCCAAATGTCAATTGGTTTATCAAATTACTAACAAAAAATATTGGGTCTCACAATATTAACCAATGATGCATGAGTTGATTCTAATGTTCCATCCACATTGCCAAGCAAAAAAAAAAAATTGTTCCATCCGCATTGGATAGTTTTCCTAATCCTAAACTGAAAGCACGTAGGTCTTTGACAGAAATGGTATGACGTGCGTTGGGTTTAAACATCCAGTGAATGCTCAAACGGGACCGGCCAATCAGAACCCCTTAACAAAGCTCAATATATTGAAGTTGGATTTGTTTCACACTTTATCAGTCACCATGGTATTATCTTCGATTGGGGAATGCTATTTGGGTTGCACTTCACATTTATACTACATAGTATATCAGAATGACATTTCATGAGGAAGTCTATGGATGCCACAAGTGCTACGAATTGATTGACCAACACAAATATTTTTTTTTTTCAATCGGTACGCTTTATTCATTATGTAATTGTAAAAACATCCATCAAAACTTCCAATTGAGCCCAAATAGGGAAATTCAACCTCCTCCCAAGTCGGGACAAACAAGATATTATTCGATCATTGCCCATTTAAATTGATTTCTTACCGATGAGATATTATTCTCTTTAATTGCAACAAGATGAATAGTTTAAATCATTGATATGATCATAAGAGAAAAGATTACAGGAGCTTAACCCAAGGTATCACTTTTATTTTTCTGTTTTCCATCTTCGGATTAATTAAAAATATGGATTAATAGCAGGAGACTCATTTTTTATTTTTTGTGAAAAAGGGAAGAGTGTTGTTATTCATCTGAAGCCAAAAGCCTAAATATCAAAGAGTGAGGAATCTTATGGGGGTAACGAGGTTGTCCACAAGCCGGACAAACCACTAGAAAGAGCCATCTTAGTACAACAATGTGTGGCTCGATTACAATCACGTTTGACAAACTTAAACACACAAACTATAAATGAATCTCTAAGAATTTTGCTATCTTTCACCAATATATCAATGTCAGACGGCGGTTCTATTGTCGCAAAGCAGTTTCGAACAACCGACTCCAAATTTGATTCAATAATTACCCTCGGCAGCCTCATAGCAATACCCAAGTTTAAACCATCTCTAATAGCAAGTGCTTCAGCAACTTTAGGGAAGTAATCCCCTTGTGAACATTGGTAGAAATTCCAATTACCTTGCCATCTGCCCCTCGAGCTATAGCACCCATACCACCCACATTTAATGCTTTAGACACAGCTGCATCTACATTTATCTTCACCACTCACATTTATCTATATTTATCTTCACCATGTTAAGGGGACTCATTGATGCCTTCCCCTTTGATGTGGTGCATGATGCTAGCTAGCACATTAATTCATGAGAAAATTACCTCTAAGCTAGGATAGAAACAATGTACTTAATTTCCGTTAAGGAAGAACTCGGTTTTTAATTAGAGAGAATTTTTCATAAGTCCACTATAACACTTTTTAAACCCATCTGGTCCACTTCTAAGTTTCATAACCCATTAAGTACGCTAATAATTTTACTGGCAAAAATACCCCACTTAAGAAATAAGGGCCTTGTTTGGCTAACACGAAAATATATGTTTTTCATTTTTTTTCATTTTTGTTGCAATCAAGTCGCCACCACCACTGCCACCACGGTCGCCATCGCTGCCATCACGCTACATATAACGTTACATGTATAACAAAAAATGTATTTTTTCATTTTTCTCTATTTTTTTTATTGAACACGCTACACTTAACATTTAACGTTATATATGTGACAAATTTCTCTTTTTGTTTTTTCCTATTTTTCTTGTATAGATTTTTTAACGTTATATGAGTGATAAAAATTTCCTAACATACAACATTATATGTGTAGCAAAAATTTTCTAACATGCAATATTTCTTTTTGGTTTTTCTTGTTTTTAGTCTTTAACGTTATATGCTGGTCCATCCAAAACATATAACATTATATGTGAGCTTTTGAATATCTAAATATCGCAAAAAAAGAAAAAAAAAATATAACAATATATTTGAGCTTCTGCAACTCTGAATCTCACAAAAAAATAGAACATAACATATAACATTATATGTGAGCTTCTATAATTCTACATTTCACAAAAAAACTGAATATATAACATTATATCTGAGCTCCTGTAACTCTAAGTCTCATAAAACATGATATATAAAATTATATGTTCTCAAAACAATATCATATCTTTCCAACAGTATTATATATCTTAAAAAATAACATTATATGTTCACATATCATGCCACCATTATCCTTATTTTCAGTCGCGCTTTGAATCCCAAGTTGAATGTTGATGAGGTTACAGAGGGTCGAGCTTTATTTTTTCACCGTTTCTTCATCACAACTTTCATCGAATCCTTCAAAATTTGTGATTTTCTGCCTCCGAATAGTATTCTCATAACCTCTATATCTGTATATATACATATTCAAAACAATATTAATATATCTCAAAAACGAGATATAATATTATATGTCTAACCCTAGAAAAAACATGTATTACACATGACAAAAGTTCACATATAACGTTATATGCTCCGCTGTCCATCACTTATTGAATTGGTCCGCGTAGCGACCTCTTCGACTTACTTTGAATAATATATGGATATATCAATATGTTCTTTTGAGAGGCCGCTGCGCAGATCTATTCAATAAGAAAACATATAATGTTATTAGTTCCTCTCTTTTTTTGAGTTTTACAGAACAAAATCTAATATACAACGTTATATGTTCTTTATGCAAATTGAAATATTTTTTTATGTCAATACAAGCTCATATATATATATATATATATACACACACACACACACACACACACACATGGTCACAAATATTCTCATATAATCATATATGGATACATCCATATGTGTTTTTAAGAGGCCGCTACGTGGACCAATTCAATAAGAGAATATATAACGTTATTAGTTCCTTTGTTTTGGAGTTTTACCGGACAAAACTAGATACCAAGGGCAAATTGTCACATATAACGTATATGTCTCAGTAGAGAAGATCATCTATAACCAAACCACATCGCTATCGAGCTTCAAATCACATATTTTCACGTATATATCTCTAACTAAGAATGTTTTAAAAAAATGAAATTAAATAACAACAAAAACACTCAAAAACATATTTCTTTTGTGACATGAAAAATACACATATAACCTTATATATTTTTTACAAAAAACACAACTTGGTCCAACCTTATATGTCTAGCCCTAGAAAAAACACAATAAAACCTTATATATTTACTCAAAAAACTCTAAATATATGTGAAGCAAGTCGGAGAGGCCGCTGCGCGGACCAAATTAATAAGTGATTGATGAAAAGCACAAATATAACCTTATATATTTATTCCAAAAACTTCAGATCTCTAACCCTAGGATCTCTAACCCTAGGAATAACACACATATAACCTTATGTATGTATTTATAAACACAGGCCTTAACATGTTTTATGCCAACACAATCACATATAATATTATACGCGTATATCTACAAGGAAAAAAAAAATACTTATAATAGTAGACATATGGACGTCGTCGCTAGCTCCGCCACACTCTTCGACGGAGGACTCGAGCACATGACCTATGGATGCACCAAGCTCTCTTCATGATCTCACATATTGCCACCTATACAAGTACCATGCATAGTTTGCCGACTCATCTACTATCTTTTTCCCAATAAATTACTAAATCCAAAATTAACGGATGTTGCAGGAATAGCTAGCGGTAGGCGCAGGTCCTGATCTCGTCGATGACGGTGGGCTCCAGATCCACGAAGACGGTGCGAGGCACGTGCTTCCCGGCGTCGGTCTTGCTGAAGAAGGTGTCGAACACGCCGCCGCCGCCCACCGTCTTGTGGCTCAGCATTTGCCCATCAAGCTGCAAAAAAACAACCAAAAACAAAAAAAACACAAATCGGTTAAATCGAAACATAATGGCGTCGAAGACAACGGAAAGTTTGACAGAGTTGAGTTTTTTTTACCTGAACGCCGTGTTCGAGGCAGTAGAGCTCCCAGCAGGCGTTTCCGATCTGGATCCCGACCTGTCTGATGTGGATCGAAATGCACTCTCTCATTTTCGCTAGACGGTATTGCCGATGGAGGAGAGAGAGAGGCTCCGCTCCAGATTTGTATTTGGTCTAGGGTTTCTCTCTGTAAAACAGTTTATATAAGAGGGTATGTTAGTCTTGGTTTAATTTCTTTTTTAAAACAGTGGACTAAAGACCTTACCAAACCTAATTAGTGGACTAGAGGGGTTATAAACTTGAGAAGTGGACTAGATGGGTTACAAATATGCTATAATGGATCCTGGACAAATTTTTTATTTTAATTACCTCCGAGTACATGATGATACTATGGTTTATCCGGTCATTTTAAGGACACCGTAATTTTTGGCATAATTTCACTATTATGAGCATAACTAAAATCCATTACAAGCATAGCAAAACCTAACCAAGACATAACCAAGAAATATCCAAAAAACTAACTAAGGCATAACCAAACCCAACTAAAACATAACAAACAAGTTATGTCTT
>BPLS01030779.1:0-11340 GCA_019656275.1 Rhododendron kiyosumense | reverse complement strand
GCAGGGGATATCGGGGTCCCATAATCAGCCCGGCAGGAGCTAATGCTCGTATTGACACTCAAGGCCTAACCCTTGAGGTAGGTGCTTGGCAGGGGATATCGAGATCACATAATTAGCCCGGCAGGAGCTTCGGCTCAGACACACAGAGGATATGATATGCTGAGACACAAGTTGAATGAATATGACGTGTGGGTTTAAATGAAAGAAAGATTAAAGACTTTGAGACGCTTGTCCATGATAGTTGTGATTCCTCCGTTGTCATTTGATTTCCCATCATTTGTTCTTTCTTTTAGCTCATTTGCATATAGGGTTTGGGTAGACTTTTCTACTGAGCTAGTGTAGCTCAAGCCTTATATTATTTTTAGGTGCTAACCCGGAACCATAGCTTGCATGCCTGGAGTGCTTGACGTGTGGACATTGCTTTTGAAAGCTAACCAAAAGAGTTACTTATCCATCTTTGTAAATTTCTTTGAAAGATGTATTTGTAACTACAATTGTGATTCTTTTGACTTGGAATACTGTAATCATAAAATTCTCTTTCGAAATTCGATACTTATGTTAATTTGGGGCCGTCGAGCCGATATTGTAATATTTTGGAACTGTGTGAACTTGGAAGTATTTGCTGTGGGAATGAGAATATGGTGATCATTTTGGGTATCGTAAGGGATATTTGTGAGAATTTTTTTTTATGAAAAACCTTTTATATTTATGTTAAAAATTTGGGATGTGACAACTTGGTATCAGAGCATAGGTTTATAACACTTAGAGACTGTGGGGAGACGTTTCGTCTCATGAGTTCAAAATGTCGCGCCTTCTAACACAACTTGTACATGCTTGTGTGACTAACATTTATGTGAATACTTGACAAGGCATTTTCGATATTGTAGAGTGGCATAGAGTCATTATTGACCCGTGTTGAGAAGTTAGGGGCTTTGACCTCATAGTAGTAATGTTGTGATTAATAATTTTCTCCTTCTTATGTCATGATGCCATGCGTGTCAAACGAGGTGGGGCCAGAAATTGGGGTGGTCATGGTCGTGAGGTACCTCCTGAGGATGAGGTTAGTCAGCATGGGGAGAACCCAGGTGGGAACCCGGAGACAGGGATCGGTCGGGGTGCAGGAGTACCACCCAATCAAACTCAATTTGCCAAGGACCTCGTCGCAGCACTTACGGCTGCAAACCTTTTAAACCACCCAATCAAACTCAATTTGCCAAGGACCTCGTCGCAGCACTTACGGCTGCAAACCTTTTAAACCAAGCTCCTAGAGAGAATTGTAAGGATCGAGCCATGGTAGCGATGCGAGAGTTTAGCCATAGGAATCCTCTGGTGTTTGACGGGACTAATAGGGACCCTTGGGTAGCTGACCGCTGGTTAACTCAAATTCGAAAACTCTTTAGAGCTTTTAATATCATAGAAGACAACATCAGAATAGGTATTGTGGCTGTTCAGCTGGTTGGAGAAGCCAGCGAGTGGTGGGAGTCTGTTCTGGAAAGTAGGAAAGATGCGTGGAGAGCGAGAAAGACTGCGGCGCAAGTAAATGAACCCGATGTGGAGAATTTGACGTGGGCAGAGTTTGAGGCGCTCTTTGAGGAGCAATACTTTCTGGAAACTTCACGTGAAAATCTTAGGGAACAATTTGAGAAACTAGAGTAGGGTAATATGACTGTCTCAGAGTACGTGCAGAAGTTCCAATCTTTGTCTCATTTTGCTCTAGAGTTGGTAGCAACGGAGGAGAGAAAGTGTCGATGGTTTCAGAAGGGGCTGCACAACACCGTGAGGAGGATGGTGATTGTCCAACGCAAGATGAAGTTTTCTGAAGTTATGGAGTGTGCGAGGAGCATTGAAATTCCAAAGGAAGCTCAAACGAATAGAGGGGTTTGGGAACTGCGACAACCAACCGTGAATATGAGTTCTTCGTTGGGGAGCTTTGGGAGTCAGGGGAGGAAAAGGCCAAGGGAACCATCTCAGACACTGCAGAGTAGTTCATCAAACTTTAGGCTGCCTTCTTTTTCTTTGGGGATTCAGGGTGCTCTGTCTAGACCTTCGCCCGTGTGTTACAAGTGCAACCAACCTAGACACGTTTGTGCTAAGTGTCCACACATCGAGAAGGCTTGTTTCGTTTGTGGTAAAGCGGATCATCTTGCTAAGAGTTGTCCTTAGGGGTCGGGAGCGCGAAGTGAGTCAGGTTCTGTGCAGCAGCTGGGAATAGGGCGTAATGTGGACCAAT
The DNA here is from genome assembly GCA_019656275.1 of Rhododendron kiyosumense. Lineage (NCBI taxonomy): Eukaryota > Viridiplantae > Streptophyta > Magnoliopsida > Ericales > Ericaceae > Rhododendron > Rhododendron kiyosumense. The sequence goes on along the minus strand of BPLS01030779.1, from coordinate 9,110 downwards.
CGTTTAGGGGCACTCAGAGGCAACAACAGCCTCACTTCCGCCAAACTATGTCGGTTCAGAGCTCCGGGGTTGATAAGGGAGCGAGTTCTTTCACTCAGAGGGGAGGTTTTGTACAGGGTTAGGGTACCCAGGGACGAGTTTTCAATATCACTACTGCTATTCCACCTACCACTTCTCAGGCTCCGGAAACTTCTGTTGTGAGGGGTTCTTTTCTTTTGTTCAACTTTTTTGCTAAAGTCCTCTTTGATTCTGGAGCATCACATTCATTCATTGCTGCATCATTTGTGTGTGCTTTGGAATTGGAATCCCAGGTTATTAGTCCTCCTTTGTTTGTTGAAACACCTCTAGGGGGTTGAACGCCTCTTGACCGTATTTGTCGAGACTATGAGTTGGTTATTCATGATCGTCGCTTTGTGTTTGACTTCATTGTTTTGGAAATGTCGGGGTTTGATCTTATCCTAGGGATGGATTGTTTATCTACGTTCCATGCTACCATTGATTGTTTCAAGCGTCAAGTTCGTATTTGTCCACCTGAGGGTGTTTGTTTCGAATTCTATGGAGAACGTCGAGAACAATTAGAACTGTATTTGTGTGGGTCTTGGGAAAGGGAGTCGGTTTATACTATGTTGGTGAGCCTAATGTTAGATGAGGATGCCTCCACGCGTGGGGAGTTACTCTTAGTGGTTTGTGACTTTCCAAATGTGTTTCCAGAGGAGTTGCCCGGTTTACCTCCCGAGAGAGAAGTCGTGTAAGGACCCGTATTTTTCGGATATTATTTAAATTTTTTATAAATGTTAGAAATTGAGGAAAATATGAAATTTCTTGAATTTATTTGATTCGGGGTTAATGTGTTAGAATTGCTTCTTGAGGGAGTGCAAGTGTGATTTGTGTGGGTGTTAGTATAGAAGGGTGTGTGTGTGTGTAGGAGATTATATTCTCCCATCTCACTCTCTCTCTATCTCCCGATCTATCCCTCTCTCTCTCGGTGATCTCTCTCCCTCTCCAACACTCAAAACTCCACCCATTACTCAAAACCCATGGCCAATAACCTCCAATCCTTCATCCATTCTCGTTGTTGAGCTTGGAATTTCGTGGGTTTCGCTCGGAGGAGGAGGTTCGGTTGATTTTGAAGTTTTCGGAGTCTAGGGCTTGCTCAAATCGCATGGGTTTCGATCATTGACTTGAGGTAGGGATTTCTTACTCTTGTTATGAGTTTATGTGATGATTATGTGCCTAAATTGTGCCTTAGAATGTTGGATTTTGAGTTGTGCTCATTCTTTGTTTTCTGCAAAATCGTGCGCTGTAATGCAGTGGTACCGATACCACGTTTTTGAGGTACCGGTACCTTTGGTACCGATACCATGTTTTTGAGGTACCAATACGCTGTCTCTAATTGCTCACTGGATTGTCGTGGTACCGATACCACATTTTGGAGGTACCGATACCTTTGGTACCGATACCTACTTTTTGAGGTATTGGTACCAATGACTCAGAAAATTATTTTTGAATCTTGTTGATCATTCATCGATCGTATTGGCTCCCGATCAGTTCTAACACTCTCAAATCACATTCTAATCATCTTTAAACTCAATTCCTCCTATTCCAATGATTCGTTGATTGTTCTAATCCTTTCGATACTTGTTAAAGGTAATCTTAGTACCGTCGAAATTGGAAAATGAACCGTAAGGTTGTTTAGGTGTACCGTAGGTTATACGAGGCATTGTGGTGAGTGTGATGGGTAGTCGTGAGTTTGGCTAGTGATCCGAAAGGTAACTTAGTAACTCGTATCCTTGTGATTTCATCTCGTTGATTACTCTAAACTCCTTGAGCTCTCTTTTATAAGATTCTAGTAAAGAGGCTAGTGGTTAGCAGGTCGTAATGTTACTATTGAGTTCAGTATGCCGTGTAGGTTATGGTGATATACTTAATAGAAACGTGTGTGCTTATCTATTTGTTGGTGTATGTGACGGTTGATGGTTTGTAGCATAATGAGACATGAATGACTACTTGAGGTTACGGACACAACGAAAACTTGACACTACGGGTATCACCACGAAGTGGTGAGACGACCGGAATTGACACTACGGGTATCACCATGGACATTTGGAGAGACGACTGGAATCACGCAAATGAACGGGTATCACCATGGACATTCGGTGAGATGACCGGAAACGAGCGATACAATGCGAAAACCTTGGATGTTATGAGATGAGATTATCGGAAAAGCAAAAGAAAGAATGGTTTTGCTAAATTGGATTGTTTAAAAGGGGAAAAAGAGTTTTTGATGACAAATGGGAATAAGAAAGGAAATTTGTTGATGAATCGAGGATTGTGAACAATTGTGAAATGGGAATGAATGTGGAAACACACGTGATGTGATGAATCGGTTGAGAACCCAAAAGTTAATTATTTGAGATTGATGTGGGAACATTTGTGGTACTGGTATGGCGTGTGAGATGATAGGTGTTGCATATAGGATTGTCTAGAATCCTTTAGCCTTATTGAGTTGCTTGTTGATAGCCATATAAACATTGGGCATATCTGTCTATATTCACTCACTTTAGATGCATAGCTCATTATGTTTCCTTATAACTTGCGTATAGATTTCTCTATTGGGTTAGTGTAGCTCAACAAAATCCTTCTTTTCAGGTCTAAATGCCGGGCAGTCGATTGCATGCTATGGTGTGATTCGAAATGAAGATTTTTGGAAGCTAATTTGACTAGTTACTTTCTCATCTATGTAATAGACTTACTTTCGGTTAAAGATGACTTTGTAACTAATTCACTTTTAAATTATCTTTTGACTTAAGTTTGTAATTTTTCTAAACACTCGTGCTTGAGTTTAAGTTAATTTGGGCCGTGGTGCCACGGTTGTAATTCTTTGAATTTGGAAATTTGGTTTGTAAACTGAACAGGTGGGAAATCATTTTGGGTATTATTTACCTTATGCGAGAATCTTTTATCGAAATGTGATATTAAATTATGTTGAAAATCGAGAGCGTGACAAGTCGAGTTCACGATAGACTTACTTCCAGGAACCGCTCCTATTTCGGTACCTCCTTATCGTTTTGCACCCGCCGAACTTGGAGAATTGAAAGTTCAACTGCCAGAGTTAGAAAATTTAGGGTTTATCCGTCCTAGCACATCACCGTGGGGAGCATCGGCTTTGTTTGCCCAAAAGAAGGATGGTTCACTCCGTTTATGCATTGATTATCATAAGCTCAATCACGTAACCGTTAAGAATAAGTATCACATGCCTAGAATCGATGACTTGTTTGATCAACTCTGAGGCGCCACTTGTTTTTCCAAAATCGATTTGAGATCCGGTTGTCACCAATTGAGGGTTCGTAGAGAAGACATCCCTAAAACTGCGTTCTGCACTCGTTATGGCCATTATGAGTTCGTTGTTATGCCTTTCGGATTGACAAACGCTCCAGCTACATTCATGGATTTGCTGAATCGTATTTTCCTTGCTTATCTTGATAGTTTTATCATCGTCTTCGTGGATGATATTTTGATCTATTCGCCTACAGAGGAGGAACACCAATCTCATCTTACAATTGTTCTTGAACTCTTGGGAGAGCACCAACTATACGCTAAACTTAGTAAGTGCGAGTTTTGGTTATCCGAAGTCAAATTCTTGGGCCACGTGGTTTCGAAAGGTGGAGTGTCGATTGATCCAGGAAAGATAGAGTCCATTATAAATTGGCAACGACCAAAGAATGTATACGAGATTCGAAGCTTTTTGGGGTTGGCTGGGTACTACCGCCATTTCGTTCTTGATTTCTCTTGTTTAGCGGCACTGACAACTAAATTGACGCGTAAGGGAGCCCGTTTTGTTTGGAGTGACCAGTGTGAAGCAGCTTTTCAGGAGTTAAAGAAGCGATTGACTACCACACCTGTTTTGATTGTGCCCGAGTGTGGAGTTGGCTACTTTGTATACTGTGATGCTTCCAAGGAAGGGTGGGATGCGTGTTGATGCAAGCAGGGCGAGTGGTGGCATATGGGTTGCGGTAGCTAAAAACTCATAAGTGGAATTACCCGACACACGATCTAGAACTTGCGGCCGTCGTATTCGCTTTGAAAAGTTGGCCCCACTATTTATACGGTGAAAGGTTTAACGTCTTTTTCGATCATAAAAATTTAAAATACTTATTCTCCCAGAAGGAACTTAACCTTCGTCAACGCCATTGGTTGGAGCACTTGGAGGATATGACTTCGAATTGCAATACCACCCAGGGAAAGCGAACGTCATGGCAGACGCGTTGAGTAGAAAACCGACACACCTTGCGAGCTTAGCGATTCATGAGTGGAAAACAATGAACGATTTGGGCTCCTATTCCATGTACTTTGACGATGTTCGGGAAGGGGTCACGTTGTGTAATTTAACGGTGCAATTAGCTTTATCGACCCGAGTAATTGACGCTCAACAACATGATGAGGAATCAGATGAACTTCGTACTAGATTCCTTAGTGGAAAAGCTCAAGAAGGGTGGATGATACACGCCGATCAAAGCTTACGCTATCGAGGAAAGTTGTTCGTACTCGTCTTGTGTCGGGAGGAAATCTTGTGAGAGTTCCACCATTCTCCGTTAGCCGTGCATCCAGGAGGGACGAAAATGTATCACAACTTGCGTAGGCAATTTTGGTGGTCTGAAATGAAAAGGGACGTTGTGATTTTCGTGTCCAAGTGTCTCACGTGTCAACAAGTGAAGGCGGAACATCAACGACCCGCGAGGGAGTTACAACCATTGCCAGTAGCCAAATGGAAGTGGGAACATGTGACCATGGATTTCATTATGGGCTTAGTGAGATCGCTGAGGGGGCATGATACTATTTGGGTAATCGTGGACCGTTTGACTAAAACCACTCATTTTTTACCTATTCAGGTTACCGATTCCGTTGATGCACTTAGCCATTTGTATATTCAAGAGATCATTCGACTTCATGGAATTCTTGTCTCCATTGTGTCCGATCATGATCCAAGGTTTACCGTGCATTTTTGGCAGAGTCTGTAAGTCGCTTTGGGCATAAGTCTTTTTTTCAGTACCGCGTATCATCCTTAAACCGATGGGCAATCAGAGAGAACAATTCAGATTTTGGAAAATATGCTTCGGGCTTATGTGATGGATTTTCGGGGTAGTTGGGAGAATCATTTGCCGTTAGTCGAATTCGCGTATAACAATAGCTATCAATTTAGTATCGAAATGGCACCGTACAAGGCTTTATATGGGAGACCGTGTCGATCGCCTGTTTGTTGGACTGAACTGGGAGAGTTTACGCTCGTAGGACCAGACTTGATTAAGGAGACCTCTGAGAGCATGAAAGCAATATGCCAACGCCTTAAGAAAGCTCAAGAGAGAACAACCGAACAAGTTAAGATGATTCGCCAAGGATTGTTAACTGCGCAAAGTAGACAAAAGAATCATGCCGATCGTCGTCGCCGCCCGTTGTCGTTTGAATAGGGAGATCATGTATTTCTCAAAGTATCGCCGCGTAGAGGTTTATCTCATTTCAAGAAAAAGGGAAAGCTATCGTCACGTTATATTGGGCCATTCGACATTATTGAGAAGATTGGGGAGGTTGTGTATCGTTTGGCTTTGCCACCGAGATTATCGGGCATACATGACGTGTTTCACGTATCTATGTTAAGAAAATACGAATTGGATCCGTCGCATGTATTGGAGTGGTCTGAACTTGAGTTAGAGGCCAATGCATCTTATGGGGAGGAACCGATACGTATTCTCGATTTGCGGGATCAAGTGTTGAAGGGTTAGACGATACCGTTAGTACGAGTCTTATGGAGAAGTCAGGGTAGTGAGGATCAGACTTGGGAACGAGGAGATGAGGTTAGAGAGAAGTATTCGCATTTATTTCCAGAGTAACCCAATGTGAGTACTTAAGATTGAAGCTTTCAATGTTTAACATGTTGCGTAATATTGGTGATTGTTGCTTTTGCACATATAAGTGATGCATAACTTAGTTAAGCATGGTTATTTGAATTTCGAGGACGAAATTTCTTTGAGGGTAGAATGTAGAGACCCGCAAATTTCCGTTATATAATTTTAATGTTTTATAAATGGATAAGTGATGGATTAATGAGAAAATTAAAGTTGGAGGTTGTAACGACCCTGATTTTTTGTCGTTAAAAATTTCGTTAAATATTTGAATTTTATTTTAATTTCCTTGTGGTTTGTCAAAATTACTTTTTTGCCCTTCAAATTTCGTTTCTTGGCATTAAACCCTAATTGGCAAGCCTAGTTAGTTTTTAACCGACTTGTTGGAGAAACCGAGTTAGCAAGCCACCTAGTTACTTTTATCTAACCGCAAATGAACTGTTTTGCCCCTCTTGAACCTTTTGAACCTTTTTAACCCTAGACTAAGAAATGAATATTTATTTTCTTTTACTTAATTTGGTTTTCTTCTTTATCCAATTGTCAATGGAAGTTAGGGTAATCTTTGTCCATTGGATAATAAGCCTCCCATTAAAATAATGTTGGTTGGTACATGGATATAATGTTATGTATGTTTTATCACATGTGCATAGTACTTTTAATCTTTGTCTATTGGGTATTTTTCCACCTTCCTATTATCCATTGGTTAATAACTACAAGGGAATTTATTACCCATTGGGTAATATCACTACTCTTCCAACAAAGTACAAAGTACTATTATTTTTTTTAAATGACTTTTATAATTGCTTTAAAGGACACTTTTGGATTATTTTATTATAAAAGTTACCTAGTAACTATTGTCTATTGGACAATAAAAGTTAGGGATTTTATTACCCATTTGGTAATAAGGTTATTCTTTCACCAAGTACAAAAGTACCTTTATTTTATTTGTTTTCTTGCACCTTTAGTATATATATATATATATATATATATGTAGTAGTGTACTTGAGAGAGAGAGAGAGAGAGGAAGGAAGGAAGAAGGAAGATTGGATTGTACTCACCTTGATCTTTCCTTGTACTTGAAATCTTGGTGTATATTCTTCCTAGCCAAAAATCTATCTCTCAATTGTCCGTCTATGATTTGTTTAAGACCAAATCTTGTACTAATATCTTTTCCCTCCATCAAATCTTCCAAAAATCTCCCATAATCAAATCCTTGGTACAAAATAGTCATGCAAGCCTTAGGTTAGGCCTTGATCTTTCTAGTTGGCATGACAAGTGTCAAAAGTTGAGGTAGATAGAGAGAGGGGGGGGCCGGCCTTGAGGGAGAGGGAGAGGGCATGCCTTGGCCTATAAATAGAGCCATTCTTTTGCCATTTGAACACACTCCTTCTCATTTGCTCTTCCTTCTCTCTAGAAACCATTCCTGGCAGCCTACTGCCCCTTCAAAAATCCTCAGTTTTCTCCTTCTTAAGTTAGTTTTTAGAACCAATTTCCTTCGGGAAAGTTGTAGAGAACTTCGAGAGCTTCAAGTTTGACCCAAGAACCACCTCAATCGGTTAAGAAATGACAAAGATATTGTCATCCGAAATTCAGTGAAATTCTCGGATTTCCATTTCCAGACAGCTTACTGTCACTTCCTTTATACCCATTTTTCTCCTACTTAGAGTGGTTTCTAGGATCAACTTCCTTCACGAAAGTTGTAGAGAATTTCTAGAGCTTCGTTTTCGACCCAAGGAAGATGGTATTCGGCCAAAGACTGACTGAGTTACTGCCATCCGAAGTTCGGTCCAGATTTGGAGTTTCACCACCCGTAGAATTTTCCAACTAGCTTATTCGGCCCCGACAAATTTCGGATCAAGGTAGGATACCCTTACTCCCATCCCTATGTATATATAGTTTATCTTGAATTACTTTTCATCTCAAGTATTTGTATTTGATCTTTAAGATGAATATGAGCATGCATATGTGAATTTCTTGTATTACTTGTGGTATAGAATAGACTTAGATAACCTTGTTGAATGATTGACATTGTGTATGTGAAAAGTCCTACCACGGAGTCTTTGCATGTAATGAGACACGAGAATCGAGAAAGTAGAAACATAACACCTAGGGTGTGGATAATGATGAGATGTGTTTTGAAACCGCGATGTGGCCGGACTTGGTAGCCCATCGTGTGGATTGTGAAAATCGCAACGTGGCCGGACTTGGTAGCCCGTTGTGTGAATGAAAACTCGTAATGTGGCCAGACTTGGTAGCCCATTGCGCGGGTTGTGAAAACCACAATGTGGCCGGACTTGATAGCCCTTTGTGAAGATTGCCAATAGGGCCGGACGTGGTAGCCTTATTGGTAATATGGCTTGGTTTTCCGTGGAAAGGAGCCAATGCAAGTTTTGTGTGCCAATGGGAACCCGGTGCGGCGGAACCATTGTGAGGATACTCGAGAACCCGGAACGGCGGAACCGAGGTTGGGTGTGTGGCTTGGTTATCTGCAGTACGGAGCCAATGTCAAATGATTTTTAAAAGGTTGGGTGTGTGTGTGGCTTGGTTATCCGCGGTACGGAGCCAATGCAAATGATTTTGAAAGATGTTTTTGTAAATGGAAATGATTGACACGGTCTACGACGAGTCGCTTAGGAGAGACAAAGAGAAACTTGGACACCAACGTTAGATCGAGAATGTGGATGTGTTATCGTTATTAGTTTGCTTCCTATGATTGTTTGTTTGTAAGTTATGGGTTAGTGGGTATGAGATTACTCTATTGAGCTTTCGTAGCTCATGGTGTTGCCTTTTTGGTGACCCTGGCATATTATGTGGGTGGCGACGCCGGTATAATATGTCAGACTTGATAGACGAACAAGGCGAACTCTTCACCTTGGAGGCGTTCGGAGCCGAGGAGCCGGCTAGGATGGGGAAGCAAGAGGAGCTGTAGAGTAGGAACCTTAGTTCCCTTTTTGTCATCCTATTTTGTGTTTCAAATGCTCTTACGAGAGTTATGATGTAATAACGAGCTGGACTCGCTTTATTTTTATAATAAAATGTTTATTTAACGTACCCAAAATTCGGGGCGTTACAGAGGTCAAAGTGCGAGAAGTTGAAAGTCATGGGTGCTAGCGTAATTTGTGCTTGTGTGTGTGTGTCGTGTATATACCTGGGGGAATTTTTTTACTTTTCCCATTTTCTTTTCTCTCATCCCATCTCTCTCTCGTCTCTCGA
>BPLS01030778.1:18773-53694 GCA_019656275.1 Rhododendron kiyosumense | reverse complement strand
CACGCGGATAAAGTGATGTTTTTGATGCTTGAAGCCCTAATGGTGCTGTGGTAACTTTTGAATACATTAAAGAAAAATATTCCTTAGAATGTTCTCATTTTCAAGGTTCGTTGAAGGAGTGGCTTGCTATGAACACATCAGAAAAATGAGGGGCAATCACAAGGAATGGAAGACGCGCCACTGAGTATATATGGCCAAAGGGGTTGGACAAAATGTGAAACCAAGTCAGTATAAACAAGGAGCATAATAATAAGAGGTATTTTGTGTGCGTATCTTGAGGTATGAGGGTCTGGATCATATCATGGCACTTTGAATGAACCGGATCGATTAACTATATATTTGATTTCAAAGCCACATAATCCCAATAATCTCTCCCACGATGCAAAAAAGACCCAAGTTGGTTTTGGGTTAAAAAACCTAAGTAAGAGAAGCGACATGCACAAGAAATATTATGGAAGAACAGGAGCACAGTATGAATTGCACTAGAGTCACGATATTCAGAAGAATTAATTTTAGAGCCCAATCATAGAATTTACATCCAAGATTGGCAAGATTTGCACCATACGTTGGTTGCTTTTAACTTTGGGTGGAGCAATGATTCAGTATGTAAATCATTTGAGCTCGTGGCATTGGAAAGCGTGCTTCGACTTCTTCTTCGATCAAGTTGTCCACATGGTCGCACACGGGAAAGCAGATCCGAATTTTCGCACTTGTTCTGCGAGTTCATCTCAATTATATGGAAACTATTACAATACACACCTCTTATTTGAGTGTATATCATATACACCCCTCAAAATGTTATGAATTGTAGAGAAAATATTACGAACCATATTGCAAAAAAGTTACGAATTGTATAAAGGTTATGAGATACACTAAAATATTATGAATCATTATGAAAATGTTACGAATCATACCGCTGAAAGGTTATGAATTCTAGAACAAAAGTTACAAAATACACTAATGTTATGAATGAACCATAAAATAGGTGTATATCGTACACCCTTTTAAAGGATGTGTATTGTTGTTAAATTTGTCACACATCGTTCATCTAAGCCACCCAAGCTTAGTTAATAAAATCTAGAGGTTACTTCGCCTTTTGTCAATTGGTATTAGGTTGGAACCCTCCATGAAATCCAACATGGTATCAGAGCGGGGCCCGTTCCACCCCATATTTTATAAAATTCACAATTCACACCCTACGATGACAGACCAGCAAAAATGCTGCACAATGATAGAATCCAAAAGTGGCCACACGTGACAGACCATATGGTATCAGAGCTAGGTCGCCCGAGTCAAATCTTCTGGTTTCCTCAATTCGTATCTCCACGTGCATCCGGGCTGCACCTGAGGCTCATCTAAACCACCCAAACTTGATTAACAAAATCTAGAGGCTACTCCACCTATTGTCAATTGGTATTTGGTTGGAACCTTCCAAAAAATCTAACAATTGTAGACTTTCTCCAATTATATAGACGACCACACCCAAAATATTGATGCCGGAAGTCTCGGATTCCGGTGGCCACTCCCCCCTAAATGAGATATTGACTGAACAAGCTATAGAAGTTCAGTTTTCGTCTCGGTAAGATTCATACGAAATTTCTTTCAACATATTGCTGAGAAACGTTAACGTAAAGATGGTTCGGGAGTGTGTGATAACAATATTTAATGTTCATCCATCCAATAATAAAGACCCGTGGCAGTCCTTGAATGTGCACGTGTCTATTAGTCTGATTTTCAGCTCTTTCTTTTTTAATGATAACCAGATATCCGGATCAGGTTGCGCGCACCTTAACTAATTATGAGAGATTCAAACATGCGACCTTATTAATGTAAATGTTGCACTCAGTTATTTCTACAAACTCAATCATGCATGCTATAGTTTGTACCGCAACGTGAGATTTGTGCTTAGGTAGGGCCGTCTAATTTGAAATAAATTTTGTGGCCGTGCACTCAACCATATTGTCCATTATCAGATTGACCATGATTTCGAGTCTTTTTTTGATTGCTACGTTGCACCTAGAAAAAGATGGCCTTTAGCACTTGTATACAGCCAAAAAAAAAAAATAGAGACACAGATCTGGAAACACTAGAAAGGACATCAGTAGTACTACCACAGGTTTTCCATTATTTTCTCATAATACATAACTTGTAGCAGCTGACACAACTAGTTAGCAAAAAAAAAGGCATGACAGACGCAACGACGATTCTGCCGGCGACTCACTCTCACGGTAGAGTTGTTGTTCTTTTTTTTTATGTATTCTTAAAACAAGTTCACAAGCATGTAGATAGGCAGTGATATCCATTTTTCTTTCACTTTCATGCCAATAGTGATTACTCTCTTTATTTTTCCTTTTGGTTTTGGGATTTGTAAATATTCTAGCAAGTTGGGTAAGGGACACCACAAGTGGCGGCAACCCTCCTAGCGTTGGGAGAGTTGACAAATTGGCCAAGGTTAGGGTTCTTGATGTACCCACAGAGGCAAGGTTTCTGCTCCCTCAGCTTGTCACAGCAAGCTGCCGTTGGCGGCTGCGACGACGTGAGTGCATCAAGACATGACCTCAGTTCCACGGGGCTGCACGTCACCGCCTCAGTCACTTGTGCTTCCGCTAGCACCGCCAACACCACAACCAGAGCACACAGTAGTGAAGCACAAGAGTACCCTTTCTTCATCTTCCAACACCCCCACAATAATTTCAGAGAGAGAGAGAGAGAGAGAGAGAGAGAGAGGAGGAATGCTAATGGGGTACTGCATTTAAGCCAGTGCTTGGGGCATAATTTATAGAGGTCGGACTTGTCTTTCGGACAAATAGAATCCAGATCCTCTCAGGTCTATGCATGTAACTTTGGTCAGTACTACTGGGACCCACCAAGGAAAATACAAGAACTTTTGTCAAGAAAATTTGAAATATTTTTTAATAAATGAAATTGATTTCTACACTTTCCAAATTGATGTAAGCAGTATTTTTTTTTCTTTTAGCATACGGATTTACGGAATAGTTCCTAAAGGCAAAAGGTTTGAGTTTTTTTTTTCCTAACAAAAGGTATTATTTTTAAGTTTTTGTTTTGTAAATTAACTGGACAATCTTTTTTAATAGAACTTAGTATTTTGAAACGGTTACACTACAAGAAATCAAATAATAGGCGCGGAATTATTTTCGTCTGTAAAGCATCATATTTCATCTCCAAGTTAATTGGAGTCGAAAAAATTCATCACCGATCATGCCCGGTCGGATCTTTGTCGGGTCTTCCGATCATGCCTAACAGCGTGGATTTCTACGGGTTGCGTGTTGCGGTTGGCGTGGCTCTTGCTTTGGTCATTGTTGGACGGCCCAGTACTCGCCTAACGGTAGGGGTAGCATCCGCGGCAGTTTGGCATGTTTGGGTTCTGGGATGGCATCTTCGGAGGGTCGGTAAGTGGTGGCTTGGAGGGTTTGACGGTGGCTGACCGGCGGTGTTGGGTTTATTGGCTAATTTGGGAGGCAACGGCACTCTTAGGGTTAGGTTTTGGGATTTTTTTGGGTTGAGTTTCAATGTTAGATTTGAGCTTTTTAGGCTTTTTAGGTGGTTAAGTTTATGTTTTTATCTAGGCATTTTAGGTCTTCAGGTGTGTATTGGGCTTTGTTCCTCGGGTTGTATTTTTAACTTTTGGTTGAATCCCTATCCCTAATAAATTGTTACTTTTGCCGATAAAAAAAAAAAATTTCACAGCCAAAAGTTTCATGCGAAAGACCTTGGCAATGGAAAAAAAATTGTCGCCAATTATTCCTTTAATTTGGAGAGGAAACCAGAAGTTAACAATTGACGACGAAATTAAATTTCCTCGCCAAAATTGATCCATTTGAGACAAAAAAAATTCGTCGCTAAAGACGTTTTTATATGAGAAAAATAATTCCACTATCTTGCAGCTCTTAGGTTTCGAACCCGGGCCTTCCGATATTTCATCACTCAATTTCGTGGCCAAATATATTTTTCTTATAAAGTGCACTAATATTTTTTTTCTAGAAACTCAATCATGGTATTGTCTGTACCGCAACGCGCGTGAGATTTGTGGTTAATTAGATGATGGTGTTCATATTTAGGTGGTAGGGCCGTCTAATATTTGAAATAAATGTTGTGACAACCGTACTGTCCATTAGTACTGTCCGACCAATATATATATGTATATATATCACTTTCTACATTTTGTTGGACATCACTAACTTATAAGACCAAACTAACAGTGGCACTGACCAAAGGCTAAGGTCAGATTGACCCATGATTCAAGTCTTATTGATTGCTACGTTGCACACTTGAACCTACAAAAAGATGGCCCTAATTAGCTCTTTTATTAATTTATGTAGCAAAATTGTCACGGACACACAGATCCAATCAAATATGTGTCCAAAATTAACTTGTTTGGGTGGGATGTATATCTATATATTCTGTCGGATCTAAACACTTTTGAATACGTCTCTGTACGTCCAGACCTTTGTAGTACTATATATTTCCTTTAATATGGAAACAAACGTATATAGATGGATTTTCTTTTCTTGCTCAATGCCCATTTTAATGTTTTGTTTGGTTTTCAGGGAAATAAAGAGAAAGGAAGAAAACATAATTGAGGCAGAGGACAAAGAAAGTGTATTTTGCATGATGTCAAGTTTCGTGTTTTTCTTCTCTCTTTCTTTATAAACCATACAAAGAAAGGGAATTTTTTCTTACGTTTCCTTCTTTTTTTTAACCTCCTTTTCATAAGTTTCAAGTGTAAACCTCCGTAACTATTGAGTGGAGCTAAACGTATTTTGGAGGCCGAAAGCGAACTTCTTGAATAAGGCCTTTTTATATTTTTCATACAAAAATTGCTCTACACAAAGTTTCATAAAAAAAAAACACACACACACACACACACACACACCACGAAAGATAGAGGTGGAGAGTTGGAGATGGTAAAAGAGGGACCTCAAGGTATGTCGTATGCAAGTATTTTCCATCCACGGTCGTCGGTTCCCTTCTGAGTCATGAGACTGATGTCAAGCGTTTCCTCCTTCTTTTTTTATCGCCTCTAGCGTTTCTATCAAACTGTAATGGTGTAATGGTATGAGAGTTTTTATTATTATTATTATTTTCTTTCCACGTATGGGAGTTGATTATTAGTGTTTCTAATTAGTAATTCCACCGTTGGGTGTATTTCAGAGTTTCTCTCTCTTCTTTGTGCGCAAGGTTGGCTCATTGATACGAGTTATTTATATATCTTGTTTGGACTAGTACGCTAACTAATCTCTCGTTGCTCGAAATCTTGGATTCTGGCTCCCAGGCCCTAGCTAAATTAAATGAGATATTGACTGAACAAGCTATGAAAGTTCAGTTTTGGACTTGGTGAGATTCATACGAAACGTCTAATTTCAACATATTGCTGAGAAACGTTAACGTAGAGGTGCTTCTAGAGTATGTGATCATAACAATATTTAATGTTCGCCCATTCAATATGAAAGATCCGCAGCCGTCCTTCAGCATGCACGCTCCTCTCGATTAATTACGAGAGATCGATTCGAACATGCGACCTTATTAATGTAATTGTTACGTACGCTCCAATTATTTTTACAAACTCAATCATGCATGTTATTGTTCGTACCGCAACGTGAGATTTGTCCATTAGTATCCGACTACTCCTTTGTTAATTAATGTCACTTTCCACATTCTTTTGGGCAGCACCGACGTATAAGAACATTGGCACTGATCGACCAAATTAAGGCTAAGGTCAGATTGACCCATGATTTCAAGTCTTTTTTTGATTGTTACGTTGCACCTACAAAAAGATGGCCATTAGCTCTTGTAGACAGCAAAAAAAATAGAGACACAGATCTGGAAACACTAGAAATTAAGAACATGTTTTCCAATAATTTCTGCTAATACATAAACTGTAGTAGATGACACAACAAGCTAAGTGAAAAAAAGACATGACAGACGCAACGACGACTCTGCCTGCGACTCACTCTCGCCCACAGAGTTGTATTATTATTTTTTATCCTTAATTAAAACAAGTTCACAGACAGTAGACGGACACAGGAAGTGATCCATTTTTATTCTAACACTTTCATGCCAATAGTGATACTCTCTTTATTTTTCCTTTCGTTTTGGGATTTGTAAATATTCTAGCAATTCGGGTACGAAACACCACAAGCGGAGGCAACCCTCCTGGCGTTAGGAGAGTTGACGTACTGGCCGAGGCTAGGGTTCTTCTTGTACCCACAGAAGCAAGGCTGCTGCTCCCTCAGCTTGGTACAGCAAACCGGCGCCGGCGGCTGCGATGACGTGAATGACCCTTGACATGGGCTCAGCTCCATGGGGTTGCACGTCACCGCCTCGGTCACCCGTGCTTCCGCTAGCACCACCAGCACCACTACCAGAGCACACAGCAGTGAAGCACAAGACCCTTTCTTCATCTTCACAACACCACAGTAATATCAGAGAGAGAGAGAGAGATATAGAGAGAGAGAGAGAAGGAATGCTAATGGGGTACTGCGTTTAGGCCAGTGCTTGGGGCTTAATTTATAGATGCCGGATCCGTCTTTGGGACAAATAGAAACCAGATCCTCTCAGGTCCATGCATGCATCTTAGGTCAGTGCTAATGGGACCCACCAAGGAAAATATAAGAACTTTTATCAAGAAAAATTTAAATGTTGTTTTAAAAATGAATTTGATTTATATACTCTTCTAATTGATGCAAGCACTTTTTTTTTAGTGGGTAAATTTACAAAATAATCCCTACATGCATACACTTTTTATAAATTTTAGGGCCTATTTCATAAATTCATCCATTAAAAGAAAAAAAAAGTGTGTACATCAATTAAGAGAGTGTAAAAATCAATTTTAATAGATTACAAGAATTCATTAATATTTAGTATCTAAAGGCAGAATGTTTGATATTTTTTTTCTAACAAATTGCATTATTTTGAAGTTTTTATTTTGTAGACCGGACAATTTTTTTTGAATCGAACTTACAATTTTTTAATTGTTAGTATATAACACTACAAGAAATCAAATAATCGAGGAATTATTTTCATCTCTAAAGTATCATATTTCGTCTCCAAGTGAATTGGCGACGAAAAAATTTGTCGCCGAAAGTTTCACCCAAAAGACCCTGGCGATGGGAAAAAAAAATTTGTCGCCAATTATTCCTTTTGGAGACGAAATTAGATTTCCTTGCCAAAGGTGACCCATTGGAGACAAAAAAATTCGTTGCCAATTTCATAAGGGAAAAATAAACCTATGCACTTTCTTGCATCTCTTAAGTTTTGAACGCAAGCAATCCGTACAAGGTTTCAACCAACTGCATCACACACACCTTTTGATATATATTGAAAATATCTAATATAGAACATAAATGATTGACATTTATTTTTGGTACTTTTTGATTTCCCTATTGTCAAATGTGATTACTAATCTATTATTGTTTTTATTTGTTATGTTTTCAATTTAAAACATAAAATTCATTTATTAAACCTCGTTAATTATCTTGCTGTATAGAACTAATGTTAGTTCAAATCATCTGGTACCATTAACATTAATACACACGTTAGGAAGAAAATACACGTTAAGCAAGAAAATTAACTTACCATATTTTTTTTATATGCAACCTTTTAATAAATTTCGTCATCATAAATATCTGTTCATGAATAACATGGTAAGTTAATCTTTTCTATGACGAAATACATTTCGTTGAGCAAGCTTAAGTAAATTTGGCGACGAAATACAATTTTCCTCGCCAAAGATAACCATTTGGCAAAGAAAATATATTTTGTCACCAAAAAGATACTCTGTTAAGGACATAAACTGCGGTCAAAAGAGCATCTCCCTAGAAACTTATAGGGACGTGGGCTGCAGTTAAAAGACCATCTCCCCAAAAACTTATCAAGTGATTGGCTTGTGCCATCATCGACCGCAAAAGGGTCCAATTCATTCTCTCTGCAACTCCATTTTGTTGAGGAGTACTAGAAACCTTTAATTACGTGTGTATCCCTCGAGGAAATATATTTATTGTCGCCAAATGGTTATCTTTGGCAAGGAAAAGATAAATTCATATCCATATGTATCCCTTTGTTGACGAAATACATTTTTCATCGCCAAAAGGGTACATATGGAGACAAAATTAGTTTTCCTCATCTATTGGTACATTTAGAGACAAAATTTACTGACAAAATTATATTTCATCGCTAAACAGGTGTAACTGGCGAGGAAATAATTTTGTCGTGCAAATTGTCAAAACGACGAATTTATTTTTTCATCGCCAAATATACTTTTTGTTGTAGTGTTACACTCAATTTATTTATTTATTTTTTTTTTATAGAAATTAAAACAATCATGGAATTGTCTGTACGGCAACGTGAGATTAATTTAATGGGAAAATGATGGTTAAGAACGTGTTTTGATAATTAATACTCGCCAATGATATTTTCAGTATTAACAAATATTCTTAGCTTATCATTGACGAGTATTAATTATCAAAACACGTCATGGGCCGTCATTTTCCTTAATTTAATTTGTGCTTAGGTGATGGTGTTCATATTTGGGTTTGGGTGGTTGGGCCGTCTAATTTGAATTAAATTTTGTGACCTTTGCACTCAACCATGCTGTCCGTTAGTGTCCGATCGACTCCTAGTTATCACTTTCTACATTTTTTTGGGCAGCACTAACGTATAAGACCATTCAAACATTGGCGCTGACCAAAGGCGGCTAAGGTCAGTTGATCCATGATTCAAGTCTTTTCGATTGCTACGTTGCACCTACAAAAAGATATATAGCCCCAATTAGCTCTTTTATTTATGTATAGCAAAACTGCCATGCACGGACACACAGGTCCGGTCACAAACGTGTTCGAAATTAACCTAACTGTGTCAGATCTACATTCGTCAGACAGTTCTAGATACATCTGTGTACGTCGAAATCTTTATAGTACTATTTCTTTTTTCTTGCTCAATGCCCGGGGTACGTATAATGGTTTGTTTTGTTTCAGGGAAATGAAAGAAAAATATTGGAGGCAGAGTTTTAAAAAAAAAAATTACCATGTGAAGTAATCTATCTGGACATATATTCATTTGAAACAACCAAAGGACAGCAGATTAATTTCAATTCGGCTAACCATTTTTAATGGGTGGCTTGCTAAAATAGTAATCCATGAAGTCAAAAAGGTCACATTGTCTAAGAAATATAAAGTAGAAAAACGATACGCAGATTCCATATATAATTAATAATGGATGGCGGGATGGAGAGGCTAAAGAGATATTTTATTTTTTATTTTTTATTTTTTTCATACAATATACATTAGTGGGTAGGGATGGCAATGGGGCGGATCGGAGTTGGATTAATTAGCGTCCCCCAAACCCGCCTCATTTTATATCGGATTAGAGTTGGAGTGGGGGAATTTGGGGAGGTGTCGGGGTCGAGGAAAAATCGGGTCCCCATTCACCGTAATAATTTGACTAGTTTTGTTATTTTTAAAGTGTTTTGACAAAAGAAACAAGATATTAATGATTGATGAGAGTTAAAAAAAAAATAGAAACAAAGAAAACGAAGACATAAGCTAGTATTTTATTAACTGGTATATTGCTCTAATTCTATCAAAGCAATGAAATTTATTTGGACTTGTACATACAAAAAATATAAAAATTTATAATCGGATTCAGATCAGGTTAAACGGGGCGGGGGAAGCAAAAACCATACCCACCCCATTTGCTTATCAGATCGAGCGGGGAAGTCAATGGCAAGGACAGGTGGGAGCTAATTGCCATCCCTATTAGTGGGGGTTAGCGATGTGTTAGTTTGTTAGTCAACAGGGTACGTACGTCAAACCTGCTCCCCATATATCGAACTCGAACTTAGGTCATCACTGGAGAGAGAAATAAAATAACCAATTTGACAAACTTATTAATTTCTCAAGCTAACAAGATTGACCGCTGCTTAATTTGACAACCGATGTCGGTAGATATTGTTATCGTTATTTTAAGGAAAAATTTTCAAAATACCTCTCAACCTCAATGTTTAATAGATACTCAAATTAACTTTAAAAAACTTCAAGAAAAAAAAAACCAAAATGATTCTTGTAGTTTAGTGTTTGTTTCAACTCGATTCCTGCAGTTTGAATTGGCGTGATTTATACTCTGTAGTTTTCATTTTATTCCGACTTGGTCCAATTACTAACTATCATTAGCCTCCGTTAACTCCAGACACAAATGGACCCCTTTTCTAGTGAATTACCGAACCTTTTCTTCTCTAATCTTGTAGACGTAAAACTTTTTCCTAAAAAGCAAAACAGATTCACTCTTTTCTAAAAATCGGATTCTCTGGCTCATGTTCCTTTTTCTAAAATACTTGAACTATTCTTTCGATATTCAAGAGGTGACCAGACACACCTAAACTCTCTACCTGGTGGAAACTCCAAGTTATTTTCTAAACCCCTTTTGTGGCCAGAACTACGGCTGTACCTGATTCTCCTTTATCCGGAGATATGTAGGTAGCTTAAAGCTGGGTCCCTTTTTAAAATAAAACCTACTACCTTCAATTTCTAAAATTCAAGCATTTTTCAAAAATATCCGAACCCTTTTTACAGAACACAAAACTCCTCATTTTTCCTTCTTTTTTTTTCTTCTAAGAACCACGTTACAATCCATAGGAACCCGATCACTTATCCAGGCCCTAATCCCACTCTCTCCTTCCCTCCGAAGAAGAACGAGACACGTTTCGGTCGAATGTAAATTCCAGGCGTGACAAATGGAGAATAGAAGCCATGAAAAAAAAAAGGGAGAATGGAACAACAAAACTCAATGTTTTGATTCAGAGGTATATGAGGGCAAAAGGAGAATGACATATTATGGTTTTAACCCTAGAAAGGGGCTCATTCGTGTCTGGGGTTAATGGAGCCTAACGACAGTTAATAATTAGACTAAGTTGGAACAAAAAGAAAATAACAGAGTGTAAATCAAGACAATTCAAACTGCAGAAATCAAATTGACACAAATACTAAATTACAAGGACCATTTTGATTTTTTCCCGATTTTAATTTATATCTTAGTTTTATGAAGCCCAATACACGAAGGAAGTTATGCATTTAAGGCATGTTATGAAGATCATATGATTCAAGAAAGGGTACTGTACCGTACCATACACACTCAAACAAAAATCTGTATGGTAGCATTTCCTATCTCTCCTTTATAAAAAAGACGAAGATATTTAGTACATCTTTTACTAATGTGTCTTTATTTTCTAAAAGCCTAAATGCATAGATATTATGATTTTAATTAAAATTAGAAGAACTTATCAAATCAAATATGTAACCTTTCGTAATTCATTTTTTTTAATCGGCAAATTTTTTTTATTCAGAAACCTTGACAAAGGTACATCGAGATAGGGGATGAGAAAAGGAATTCAATTAAGGATTGGATGAAAATAAAAGATCTAACACTCCCAAACGGGCCAGGCCCCAAAGGGCAAGGGTTCTAATCAGTTACCCACTCAATTAGTTCGAAACCATATCAAACGATATCCGATCAACGTGATTTTTTGGCGTGACTAATGTTTTCGACGAGCTCTAAAAAATGAACAGTTTCGATCATTGTTACGGGCCCGAAAAAGGCCTACAATGGGTCCAAACTGGACCGAACTGGTTCGATGGGTAACTGGTTAGGACCCTTGCCTGGCCGCAAGGCCCCCAAAAATACATCTCTTAAACAATGCATGGGCTTGACCAAAAAAGACTCCGCCCAAGAACAATGGGCTTAGCCTGCCAAGAACCGAAACCAAAACCTTTCGTAATTCATTTGGGCCTTCCCAAATCCAAACATTGGTCGGTTTGGACTGGTTTGGTCACAGTCCTAAAAAATAGAGAACCAATCCAAATGGTTTGGTTTGTAGATTTATGCAAAGGGCTTCTTCCCGGCCGGTCCTATGTAGGTGGATAATGTCCCAATAGTTCCTATCCACTAATTTCAAAAGAAGCTCATAGCTGACTGAGTCCTGTCCATTAATTTCTTTCAAAAATATCCTTCGGCCCATACAACCTCCTATACCACCACGACGACGCCGCCGCCACCACAACCACAACTGCTGTTACCACCACCACCACCACCACAATTAATAGTGTTAATTTTTGTTTACTATAAATGGTTGCCTTCAAACCTTCTCTCTCATTGTTTGTAAATTCCTCTTCAAAGATGTATTTATCTTTTGAACGGAACTTGATAAACAACCACAACCACCTCGCTGACTCAATTTCTCTTCAAATGCAACCATCACATCAGTTATTTTATATTACTCTCTCAACAGTTCAGTATCGGTTCCAACAACCCAAAACTGAGAAGCATCGATGTGTCCACAACTCCAAAAGAATCTATTTTCATGTGCTTTGTTCATGAGTAAGACAATACAATTACCAAACCTTAATATGAATTACAAAATTAATATCTTCACCCGTCTTTACTCCAAAGATTCATTAATTTATGTCCGACAACTTACTATCACTACTTAATGGACCCCAACATGATTTTCAATACACCCATCTTTCAAAATTAATGCTTCCATCTATCCTTAGAGCAAGAATTAGTAATTTCACTTCACCAAGGGAGCCTATTTAAAAAGAAGGGAGCCCTTTTGAGATTTATGTTTGGCCTAGGGAGCCGAAAGGGATCCCTTTTTGGGATTTATGTTTGGCCCGGGGAGCCCATGCCTCCCACCTTCACTAATATGTATTTTATCCTAAAACAAACATACCTTCTCCCAAAGTAGATCATGAAATAGCTAAAGTCGGGCCACGCACTCACCAATTTCATGTACAAAGGAACAAGACAAGAAGTAAAGGTGAAGCTCAATATTTTGGAACAAAACAGATTAAAAGAGAATAATCTCTTATTATGAAAGAAACTTACCCCATAGTCGGATTGTCCAGTTCTTTCTGTCAATTCACCGCAATAGTCAGCGCTCTGCACATAGGTTCAAGTAGAACTATAACTGATATTTCTGCATTTTTGTGGCTGCATACATACTGTTATTGATGGATAACTGTAAATGGTTGAAAATTTAAAATTGCTCTCTTATGGACGCATTCAATTCTTATGGTAAATACATAATTTCTCATTGTTCAAACTAACCAATCCTCAATCTAGGAGTCTCATTTTTCCTTCTCCAATGGTAATGCCAAAACTCCACTCTAGTTGGATTTTCTCATTGTGCAAAGATATGCATTTCTCAAACTATTTAAAGGAAATAAGCAAATCACATTTCGAACTTATAATTTTACTTCTACGCAATTCAGGGCATCTGAATTCCCAACTAAATATGTTTGGATGACCAAATTGAAACTTCCGAAGAAAGTTTATCTCATGCACAAACACAATTAGAATTTTGCATTCCATTTACCACTTCCTCCTTTGTGTGTAGCCTTTAGTAGTATATACAATTAGCAAGTAAGTAAAAAAGTAGAGGTTTTTACTTTTACCTACTGGCATCAGGAGGTATGCCAAAATGCCACGATTGATGAGAATCGCCAGCAGAGAGATGCTGCCCACGTGGATTGGCAAGCTCTGCACAGCGTTGTTATTTCTTGATACCAAGTTAGCCACCCATTCCCTTCTCGGCTTCGGTCCCCTGTAAAAGCTAAACGTTATATCTCTTATGCTATTATAAGGCGCTGAAGGTAAAGCTCTTAAGCTGCAAATAGCTGCTGGTGCAGAATGCCAAAGCATAAATTTCAGAGACTCTGGTCCTCTTCATACCACAAGCCGAAACGCCAACACTAACTTAAGAGAGAAACAAAATTTCGCCAATTGCTAACTATTCTTTACTAAGACCTCCGACAATTACATAGCAAAGTCATAAGGGTATACTCCTGCGCATAATCCCGTGAAAGATATTAGGGAAATAAGGAATACGAATACGAAGACAATTTGTACAAGGTTAGGAAGGAAGCAGGAATGTGAAGCCATGAAACTTAGCGCACATGAAAACCTATATAACTCAATGCAACATCAATAATGAAATTGTTGTTTCTGCTTGTAATATAGTTCTGAACACGTTCTATGAAGAATGCCATAAGCCTTACATAAAACAGATTGCTTTCACAAGTTTTATAGAAGTTCAAGGAATTAGCTTATTAGTTTTACCCTTAGACAACACGGCTTCGTTTTCTGGAACATAAAGTCTAATGTGTTGTCCCTTTATTAATGATCTAAAAAAGAAGGCAAAGAACAAACTTACGTGCTGTCCCTTTATTAATGAACTAAAAACAAATTCAGTAGTACTAAAAGGTCAAAACCACACCTTTTCATGCATTACTTTGGCCTTCTCCTTCATTTTTTTGATAGAAGCTTTCAAGGACATTTGATGATTGTTAAGACCAGGAATGATCTGGGTTAGTTCTTTAACTTTAGCTTCTACATCCTGGACAAGTAGCAGTTCCTTTTCTCTTAATTCATTTTGCTCAACAATCTCTGCATTCAGCTGCAAAACAAATGAATATGTGATCACATACAAACTTTAATCATCTACTGAATCCTTTAAATTGAGCAGTTTGAATCCTTCCAGATACCTGTGAAAACCTAATCTCAAATTATTGCTATTTCTCATCAAGAAAGGTCAGATCTTCCACCATTGGTGTTAGAAGATTCATTTCCGTGTCTCCGCAAACATTAAATACAATAATGACACTAAAAACGAAAGAAATGTTGAGAAATTTCATGATTTCTTTCTAAAGACACAACCATCATCTACAAGCAAGCACGTGATTTCTAAAAAAAAGCAATCCTAGCCGTACATTCATACATGAAACTGAAGCTACATAAGTACCTTGACGTTTAGACTTCAAAACATAAAATCAATCACTGCAAAAATAGGGACGATGACAGAACACAAGAGCCATCACCCAAAGGAATATATATAAAGAATCAAATGCAATAAACCGACTACAAAATGTTACCAAATGTGTTTCAATTGATAAACACATGTTACCTTGACAGCTTTGATAGTCAAGTAGTGATTGCTACATATTTATTGCAGTGACTCCAGATTCCATAAAATGATAGCAATGTTTTGAAAGCAATCACTACTTGCATAGGTTGCAGAAGTTTCATATACATAAGTATGCGATATTTCAGATTATAGAAGGCCTAATGGAATTAGGCTGCACGTCATTGATTACAAAAGGCCTAACAAAATTAAGCTGCATAAGTTTGTTTGATATACATAAGTAACTGGGATTTATGACTAATATCTAACTAATGTCCCCTCCCTTTTGGATAACATACCTTATAAGGTTATTATTGCCACGTTTTAATCCCACCCTCTCAATTATTATCATTATTTATTGTCCGTCCCTGAGATAAGGCTTGTGCCTTGGATTCCCAATTTTATACGGTATTATATTATGTGTAACAAAAAAAAAAGAGTCATTTACAAACCAATATCATTGATTATGATAACATAATTACTACTTTTGCCATTAAAAAAAAATTGTGATATTTAAGTGATACTCTTACGTTCTTGTCACGATCACTACTTTAATTTCGAAAGTTTCATCTGTCTATATCATATTATTATGTTTTTTTTTTCTTTTTTAGATTGGTTTGTTGTTTTATTTTGTGCACTCGAGAGAAATTTATTCACAGAGCGACACAATCTTAACTGTCCATTCGCGCAATCAATGGCTGAGATTCATTTTCAATTTTGACCGGTCACAGTCATAATTGATTTTCAATCTGAACCGTCCAAAAACACTTTGTATGTGGACGATTGGCCTCTGCAAAACCTTCTGTATGCAAATAAATTTTTCCGATCCGCTCGTGAAATATGTGAGGATCCTCATCTTTAAAATTTTCCGATCCGTTCTTGTCACGATCACTACTTTAAGCTTCTACCTGGCTTGCCCGGTTGCCCCTATATATACCCCTTGCTTACGCAGCGCCAAGACTCGTCTCTCTCGCTCTCACAGTCTCTCTCTTAAACACGACAATAATGCGAGGGTAGGGTAAGAGCACATCAATCAAACAAAGCCACAAATAACAAAATCCCTAAAGAAACCGCCAAAAAGAAAGCCATGTCAACATCTGATCTCTCGGTAAGACTCCCTCGCGTCCTGATTGTTTCCAGACGAAGCGTTCGCAAGAACAAGTTCGTTGATTTCGTAGGTACGTCTTATGTTCCCCTGGTTTTCTATGTTCTACCTTCACATGACTGCATACATTTTTTTTTTTTCCCTCGTTTTTTTATTTTTATCAGCAAAAGTCATGTTCATTAGAATAATCAAATTAGCACCTCGACACCTAAATGTACCTTTGATGCTGTTGAGCGGAAGCAATGGCACACATACATGTATTATTTATACACGGTCACCAATCCTCTCCTCCCCTCAAAAAGATCCGTCTAAAATGCAGTAAATTTCGTATATTGAGATGCAACAGCCATACCAAAAATGATATTTTGAGGAACGTAGAATCTTGTTTCTTAATTAGTACAAGAATATCGAGACAGGGTGAAGAAAAAAAATAAAATTTTGAGGAACAGAAGATTTCTCATAATTAGTGGTGGTGCGCCATGCTTGTCAATTGGTCTAGACATGCAAGTTATAGAAATATAGAAAATCTTACGTGTTAGTGTGAGCACATCTAGACAACAATCATGCATGAAAACAACAAAAGAGAACATGTGTTTATGTTTTGTTCACTAATCCTTTATCGGAAGACATTCTTTCACATTTTCAATTCATGATATTGAGATAATAAATTTTTAAAATACGGGAATCCCAAGAAAAAAAAAGCTTAGTTATGATCAACCATGAAGTAGTGAAAAAAATAAATCAAACAAGCAATCAAATAGAACACAAAGATTTACATGGTTCCGCCTAAGTAGAAGCTTAAACTTACTTCGCAGACGAAGAGCGAGCGTAATCATGTGATTATAAGTATGTTAGAAGAGAGGAGTATTGGTTTTGTTGAGTTGAGTTGGGTTATGATATGTATATTGAACCTTCCATTGTTTGCTTGCTAAAACTTTGTCTCCAATTACCAGGTGAATACCATCTCGATCTCATAGTCAGCTACGGAGCCGTACCGGTCATCGTCCCCCGAGTGAGCGGAGTCCACATGCTCTTAGACAGCTTCGAGCCCATCCACGGCGTCCTCCTCTGCGAAGGCGAAGACATCGATCCATCATTCTACGAGACCGAAACCACCAGTCTATCACCCGAAGAGTTAGAAGACATACGAAAACTCCACGCAAGCGACACCACAATCGACAAAGAAAAGGACACAATCGAACTAAGACTGGCCAAACTCTGCCTGGAAAGAAACATACCTTACATGGGCATATGCAGGGGGACACAAGTCCTAAATGTGGCTTCCGGGGGTACCCTTTACCAGGACATAGGGAAAGAACTGTCTTTGAAACTGCCCGAAAACCAGAGGGTGGTTCATATGGATTATGACAACTACGACGGGCATAGGCATCGGGTGAAGGTGGTCGAAAACACCCCTATGGAGAAATGGTTTAAGGAGTCTTTGGAAGGTGGGGAAAGGGAGATTATGGTAAATAGTTACCATCATCAGGGGGTTAAGAGATTGGCTCAGAGGTTTGTGCCCATGGCTTTTGGGCCTGATGGGCTGGTGGAAGGTTTTTATGACCCGGATGCTTATAATCCGGGTGAAGGGAAGTTCATCATGGGGCTCCAGTTTCATCCGGAGAGAATGAGAAAGCCCGATTCGGACGAGTTTGACTATCCGGGTTGCCCCTCTGCCTATCAGGTAATAATAAACTAATTTCATATGACATATTATTCACAAATCATAACAGTTTTTTCAGCTAAATTGAAGATATATGATTATTTTTGTTCCTTGCTATTCATTTTTATCATTGAAAACTATAGACCCTGAAACAACTTGCAAAATAGTGAAGAATGCAGTGATAACGTAGCGATCAACTACAGGATGGTGAATTGGTTGTAGATTGATAGGTATCGGGAACTTGTCAACTTGTGATCTTCATTCTCAGTGCAAAAATCGATACTTACCCGCAAGTATTTATATCCTTCAAGCACTGCATTTATCGTAATTTTGGTCTGCATTTATCGTAATTGTATTTAGAGAGGATTATCAGTGAAGTCCGGAACACCAGGTTGACATTGTGTCCTGTCCGTAACAAGAGAAGTAGGTGTATATGGTGGAAAGGATCTCGGGACCCCTGTAGTGCACCCCTGCACTACAAAGCCCCCGGTTCCATGGCGGAAATTCACACCGCTATTGCACGAGCAAATTGCCATGTGGTTGTGGGCTCGCCAGAGCCCGAGATGGGCCTTTTCGGAGGCCATCCCCTATCGTGCGCTCGTTTTGAAAAATCGAAGAGTCGCCACCTGGGTTTTTGTAAAATGGTTTATTACCCGAGAAAACCTGGAACTTGAAAATGATATTTGAATTGAAAAATAAACCAGAGATTGGATTCGGAAGCCAGGTTACGAGAGAGGAATGTTTTATTTAGAAAAGCACCCCCTCGCCCGATAAATCGGTCTTTACTAACACTTGTGGGTTTTTTGAAAATCATTTCATTGCTCAAACTTTTAATGTCACAAAAGCAGTTTATGGCATGTAAGAAGTCCAAATAATATTAGCAACAACATACAGTGGATATAAGTGGGCAGGTAAAACACATTAAGATAGTTGCAGAAAATAGCATACTGTCTCACGAAGATTCAACCGTACGGTAGAAAATGTGTACCGTGTGGTAGAAATGTGTACCGTACAGTACACATCCCATAGCAGGTTTTTTCAGAAAACGGCTATAACAAGTGAAAAATTCTATTTAACAAGTATGCATGCTCATAATCATGCTTCAATTTATTAATCAACAAATAAGAGAATTTATTCCACAAACATACTACCGTACATTAGAGGTATGAACCGTACGGTACATGATCTTTGTGGTCAGTAATTCGAAATGAGCTAACAGGGAATTCAGGGATCCAAAAAGGCATGTAATCTTATGTATTTAAGCAGAGCATGAATTATACCCGATGTAAGTTTTGTGAATCAAAACATGGCATGTATTGTTTTTAAGCAAAACATGAACATAACACGGAAAAGGCATGGTATCTTATATCAGGTTATTAATAGGAGAGGAAAGTAACAAAAAGAAGAGGAAAATAGCAATCGAGACAGTGTTCCCTAAAGAACATCTACCGTACGGTGGATGTATGTCCCGTACGGTAGAGTTATACGGGATTCAGAACTTTTATTTCAAGCATTGGACAATTTGGGCCCAGGAGTGGTACGGGGAACCAACCTGAACCTTCTTTGTTCCCCTCAAAATTTAAGGACAGAAAGCTATACCTTTTCTTGGAATGAATTTTTCGTTTGGAAAATGACAGTGATTGCAAAAGCCTCCTGGTATGAATTGAAACTAGTGTTGGCGAAAGGAAATGAACCAGAAAACTTTTAGAACGTTTTTAGTGTAAAATGATCATTTTTCAGTGCAATTTTCAGAGAAGATTTTCGTGTCTTTTCCAATCAAAACCCTAGGGTATTTATAGGGAAATTTTCAGGGGATTTAGCTTGGTCTTCAAGCATTTCACCGGCCTGCTGCAGACCTACGCCAGTCGTGGAGAGCTACTGACCAGGCTATGATGGCCTGAGATGCCTTGCTGAAATCCTGGAAAAGTTATTGTAAGTACCGATGTACCGTACGGCAGACATATCTACCGTACGGTGGAGTTTTATGTACCGTGCGGTGGATATCACAACCGCCCTAACTGCAAGGCGGTTGGGATGACGTAAGTGTCCCGTACGGTGGATACTTCTGCCGTACAGTAGAGTGAACTCTTTGTTGATTTTTTGAAAGATTCATTCCGGAATGGTGTTTAATTTAAAATCCTTTTGTCATCATCGGGGATTTAAAAGATATCGAAGCGTCCAAATTGGGGTGTCTACAGATGCCCCTCTTTGACGAGGCCCGTCGACCATTGATTCGTTCTGAGTCGCGTCAAAGACATAGACCACCCAATTTGAATATCTAAGTTTCCTTTAAGCAGAAAATACCTTGCAAAATATAAAGCCAAGTGGTCGCGCTCTTTCGAGCTGCCTACGTACCCCAATGTAGGGATCAGACCTGCGTAGTTCATGGGGGCAAAACTGCGAAAAATGATACAGATAATGTCATAAATTGAACCTAAAATACACAAGAGTGCAAATTTTAACAAGGTCACGTTCACATGAAATGTAGTTTAGGGCCATCTACATTTATTGAAAACTGATGTTATAATGGAAGGAGTGTAGTCTTAGCGAGGCTATCTACACTATTTGATGGAAATTTAATTGAAATTTGTTGAGGGTATGATCTTAACAAGCTTTTTGAGAAGACGGTTATTGAGGATAGATCTCAATGAACCATTTAAAAACATGGTTTAACAAATCATAATTGATAAAAAATGTAAACTTAGCGAGCCTGTTTACACTATAGAATTTTGATTGAAATGTGATTGAAGTTTGTTGAGGATATGATCCCAACAAGCTATTTTGAGAGCATGGTTACTGAGGATAGATCTTAATGAACCATTTTTAAGAAAATGGTTGTTAAGACTGAGATTTTAACAAATCATAATTGATAAAAATGTAAACTTAGCGAGACCGTTTACACTGTTAAAAAGTATTTTGAAAAAATGATTGATGATTGTCAAAGATACAATCCAAACATGATTTTCAATGAACTACTAAGAAATGACTTTTGAGAGTGAGATTTCCACAACAGGACTTATTGAACAAACATAGATTGGTACGGCACCAATTTTAAGAAATGAACCATGAGGGATCAAGATTGAGGACGTAATTTGAATTCAAAAATTGAGTTTTGAATTGCACATATGTACCGTACGGTAGAGTTTGTACCGTGCGGTGGAGTTATCTGAGATGTGTACCGTACGGGACATTTGTCCACCGTACGGTAGAAGCAGTTACGCGATATAAATTCAAGAACCGTTTCAGTCGGTTGATATTCAAAATTTCGAACTCCTCTCTTTCCTTCTCTCGATTTCTCTTTTACCCTAGCTTTCCAATCCTTTGATTTCGGTCATGGAGCGTGATGGGGATAACACGGGTGAGGCCTCGAACGGTGGCGAAGGCACGGCGGCACAGGGAACCGAGCCCGGTGCCGTTACGGTTCCAACTGGTTCCGAGGAGTGTGGTTCGACATTGGGCGAGGGCCCAGCCGCCACGGCCGAGGGGGTGGTGACGGTAGAGCAGTGGTTACGCCCATGGATAGTACCCAATCCGTTGAGGGTTTCATGGTCTCGACGGCGAGAGATGGTGCGACGGCGGGTGGCACACCAATCGAGGGTGGCTTGGTGGCGACGGTTGAGGAAGGTACAGGGGTTGCAATGATGGAAGTGCACCGTACGGTGGAAAGGGAGAAACGTACGGTGGAGGAGGAGAGCCATACGGTGGAGACTACGGCTGGTGGGGGTATTACAATAATGGGTGAACACCGTACGGTAGAAGTAAAGCGCCGTACGGTGGAGGTTTCAACGGGTAGTGAGGATATAGTAATGGGTGAACACCGTGCGGTCGAGGAGGAGCACCGTACGGTGGGAGAATCGACCGAAGGTGGTTCAATGGGCTTAGCTACGGGTACGCCGGGAACACCGGCGAGTACTCCTTTTACTCCGGCTGGTTCGGTCATTGAGATGGAAATTGGGGGGCTAGATGTGAGCGTGGAGCATCGGGCCATGGCGGAACGAGGAACGCCAGCCAGCGCGACTCCTTCAGAGTTTCCGTTTTCCCCATTGGACACACCTATCGAGATGGAGAGTAGAGGGGCTAAGGATGAGGATGCTGAGGCTGTTGCTCAGAGATTGGCGAGGGGGAAATCCGTAGTGGGAGAGAGCGATGGATAAGAGGCGAGGGATCCACTGGCGACTCCTCTGTTTAGGCCTCCCATTGGTTCATCGAGGGAACAGGGGGTGAGTCTACGAGACACTTTAGAGTGCGCGGACCCTCGGGACTTGAGTGCTCGATTGGCGGAGGCTCCTTTGTTGGCGAGTGTGCTAGCAAGAGAGGAGGTTTTGCAGGAAGCTGAGAGAGAGGAGGAGGAGAGACAGAGAGCGAGGGAGGGCCCTTGGGTTACTTTGGTACAGGAGGTGGAGGCAGCGGCAAGGGAGAGGGCAGCTTTTAGCGAGGAGTCTTATGTGCCTCGCGTTCACTTTTTCGTGCCTTTTGGGGTGGACACGTTCGTGCCTCGTCAGGTCCTACAGGAGGAGCAGGTGCTGCATGATCCGCGGAGTCATATGGGGATGTCCGGTCCATTGGTAATTTCAATTTCAATGCCTTTTATATTTCTTGTTTTACATGCTTTTTACATAATAGTTTCCTATCTTAGCCTGCATGCATGTTTATGTAAAACAGGAGGATACATCAATGGCTTGTTATGGGGGGCCTGCTAGGTCCTTCAAATATTATGAAAATTTAGATCCTAGGGTACGAAACTTGGTTAATGCCGCAGGTTTTGGCCCTTTCATTCGGACCTTGTTTACAGGAGGGTGATAAGACCGTTTTCTAGTGAGGGCTTTAGTAGAGCGATGGTGGAACACCACAAACACTTTCCACCTTCCATTCGGTGAGATGACCATCACACCTTTAGATTTTGCAGCGATTACCGGTTTGAGGGTAGGAGGAGATCCGATTCCTTTTGACTCAGAGTTGTACAGAGACCAGAGGGCTTTGGAGTTTTACTTAGGACCGGGGTTTCGGGCGGCGGATGCAATGGTGAAGTATTCCCAATTTGAAAAGGGGTATTGGGATAGGACTCCGGTGGATGACAAGGAGGTAGCACAAATGGCCCGGGCTTACCTTCTTTATCTTTTTGGCGCGTCATTGTTTCCAAACAAGCGTAATGGTGTACACCTGGGTTGGTTGCCAGCGTTTCACCATCTTGAGCAAGCAGGGAGGTTTGACTTTGGAGGGGCTGCTTTGGCTACCTTGTACTGTTTTCTCGGGAGCGCGTCACGCCAGGTTGGTACGACTTTAGGTGGCTACTGGAGAGTTTTGGAGGTAAAATACTCAACTCACGCTTATCTTTTTAATTCCTGTATTGCTTGCATCTTGATTTTCTTTGACTAATGCATTTGCTTAACGTGCAGATTTGGGCTTTTGAAGTATTGGGGATGTATGGACCAGAGAACACATATGAGAATCCTCGAGTGCTTCCCCGAGCATTGA
This sequence comes from Rhododendron kiyosumense, assembly GCA_019656275.1. Classification (NCBI taxonomy): domain Eukaryota; kingdom Viridiplantae; phylum Streptophyta; class Magnoliopsida; order Ericales; family Ericaceae; genus Rhododendron; species Rhododendron kiyosumense. The sequence continues at coordinate 30,480 of BPLS01030778.1, read as the reverse complement.
GGTGGGCGCCCAAGTACCGAAAGTCCAGCGAATTCAGAGGAAATTTGAGGGAATTTCGCCTTTTTCTGGATAGGATGTCTGGCGAGGGGGTGAGAACCTTTTACTTTTTATTCTTTTATCATATGATGTCGTTTCTAGACCTTTTCCTAAGGCATTCTTCAATTTTCCGCAGGTTCTATGGAATTTATGGACTGGGCTGCGAGCAGACTTTCTTGTCCGAAGCCGGGAGGTGACTCGCAGCCGTGTTCTATTGGAGTTACCTTTTGGTTGGCAATGGTATCTGGGGAGAGGGTGACACGCCAATCCTTAGGGCTTGCATAGTTTAGAGTTCCGGCAGGTGTGCCACTCTTCATGTTGAGGACGGGGGATTACACTCGGGAGGAGATAGAGAGGCACACGAGACCGGTTGAGGACTTGACAGCTTATCTTAGCCCCTCAATGGACTATGCAGGCTATAGAGAGAGATACTTAGCTTATCGTCTTCGGATGGTAGAGCGACTATCAAGTGCTACGGAGGGGGGAAATGAGAGTGAGGCGGCGACAGGGGCCTCGGGGAGTAGAGGGAGCAGACGAGGCGGTACTAGCTCACGTCGCAGATCAGGTAGGGGTCGAGGCACCGGACGGGTTGCAGAGGTGGGGCATACTTTTCCGGAGGTGAGCAAAGTGGTATCGGTGGTGACACGGGAAGGCATTGAAGGAGAGATAGCTATCCTGTCACGTTCTGCGATCATTACTTTACCCGAGGCCGAGGTATGAGATTTTATTAGTTAGTTTCACTTCTTGCAAACTTATCGATGTACACATATTATTCTAATGTGCTGAATTTGTCTTAGGTACCACGAGCATGGGCAGAGAATGTATACCAGCTGCTATTGGACTGTTTCACGGTGATTCGCCAAGGAGCGATGGGTGTATCACCTGAGGTTTTGCCACGCGGGGCCACAGCAGCTGCACAAAGAGGTGGTGCCAGGCGGAGAAGTTCAAGTGGTGGACCAACCGGCCGCGGGGGAGGTCGTGAAGAGTCATCCAGCCGGGGAGGAGGTCGAGGCGAGGCCACTAGCCGTGGAAGAGGCGTTTGGGTATGTTTTCAAGTTATTTTCCCTTCACGCTATTATTTCCCATGATTGCTTTCTAATGATACCTCATAATGCAGATTACAAGGCAGCCTGGGGCGATTCATAGGCCACGCACAAAGAATGCGAGAAATAGTCCGCCTCCTATTCAGTCTACTTCTACACCGGAGAGAGTCTTGCGAGAGAGGCGTGCGCGGCCAGCAGAGGTGGTGGAGAGTGGTGGAGATGATGAGGAGGAGGAAGAAGGAGGAGGAGACAGCCTGTCAAGCAGCTCAATTTCTGATCCTCATTACGTACGGCCTCCTGGCGAGCGGAGTGACGACGATGATGACGACGACGACGATGATGGCGATGATGGTACCTCTTTTGAGATTAGGGAAAGACCACAGAAGATGGCGCGTCGTTGAGTCTTTACTATTAGTTCTAGCATTTTGGGAGACGAGGCCTGTGTGCCTTTTTTGCTTTGGACGACTGTTTGTCCCTTTTTCTGATTTTGCATAGATGGGGCTTGCATGCCATGACAGTAGTACTTATGTTTTAGCTTTTGCATAGATTTCACTTTCAAACTCATTATGTAGATGCTGTTTTTGGGTTTATAAATAAGCTTGTTCTTTTAATGCATTTGTACCATACATGCTTGAACATAGAAGTCATAACACCGAGATAATGAATGTTTGAGCCTCGGAACTTTGAGAAACGAAGTGGTTTCAGCTAAATTTGTACCAAAACCTATAATATGTGCAAACTGACTCGGAAGATACTGCTATCGAACCATGTACACTCAAAATGACCGTCATGACTTGAGAAAAATGAAAAGGTTGGTTTTCAACTTGAGACTCTTGACACTACAATCCCATTGGACTAGAATTATGGACTCGTGAAATGCCAAATCCTAGATTTTGGGCTAAAACTCGAAATTGACACCCTCACGCACTTATAGCATCATAACATGACTTGTAGGAGTTGACAAAAAGGAAAGAAACCTGTCTTTGAATACTATGACGCGAAAAAAAATGAGCTTTTGACAAGAAAAATGGGCTTCGGGGTACCAAACTTGCGTCTTTTGGTCCAAACTTGAAACAAACCATCTCTCAAAGTCATACTATAGTAGTATGACCTATTGGTGCGGATAAAATGAAGAGAACGCCTCTAAACTAGATTTTGACAATTTGTACGCATGGTTTTGGACGTTTTTAGGCCGTTTTATGTACCAAACTTGGAAATCGTGGTTCGGAGCTGCAACCAGATCTTCCGTGAAGTCACTTTTACACAATGTGACTTGTATGTGCAAGCCCAATTGACTAAAATGCCCCAGAACAAGTTTTGACTCCCTAGAACCAAAAATCTGCAGACACAGTGGGGATACTGTATCGTACGGTAGAACTTTGTGCCGTACAGTGGAACTTTGTAATGTACGGTGGAGATACATCTACCGTATGGTACAAATTTGTAACACATGGTGGAGACATGTCTACCGTACGGTGGATACTTGTAATGTACGGTGGACATATATCTACCGTACGGTAGAGACCTGACAGGACAAAACCTGTAATCAGTCTTGGTACCCTCTTTACTTCCCTTTATGCTAGTTGGCCGTTTTCCCACTGTTTTGCAGACTGTCAAAGGCTCTGCACTTGCCTCTTTGAAGGATTTTAAGGGATCTTTCTCCAAAGGTCAACGCGTTCTTCGACGTGGCACGCATATCGAGACACCCTTTCGAAAACTGAAAGTACGCTGATTCTCCCTATAAATACCATTCCTTGCTTCCATTCTTTTCCATAATCAAAATCATTCCTCTCCTTTAAAGTCATGGACTTTCCCGCCTTGATGCGTCCATGGCTTGACGAGCTTGACGGCATTGATTGGCTGAATTGTCGCTCACATAGGCTAGGTTCTCTGCCATATGTTTGAGACGTTATCATACGTCCCGAGCTCCTGCGTGCTGTTACCCAAATGTGGGAGCCAGAAGTTCATGTGTTCCGTTTCGGGTTTTCGGAGCTATGTCCCACTGTAGAAGAATTCCATGCATATCTTGGTGGTTTTGACCTGGACGTTCCGGTTAATCCCTTCAAGAAGATTGGAATAGCGCAAACTTTGTCTGAGAAGTTGGGGATAAGCAAAAATGCAGCCAAGTCCTTAACCGAAGGCAGAATGCTGAATATTCCTCGTCTTATCAACCAATTCAGAGGTAATAGGTTTGCTTTGTGCTTATGCCTACTAGCTGCCTTTCTGCTTGTGCAGCCTGACGGTCAGGCAAGCTATTTATTGGTAAGCGTGGCTGCCCAAATTGACGACCGCAAGGATGTAGCTCCAATGGTTTTAGCTGAAATAATAATGGGGCTAAATGCTGTGCATGCTGATCAAACCAATGTTTTTGGAGGTAGCCCATTATTCCTACAGGAAAGCTTCTCACTCAGCTCTCATTTTTCTGGTTTTTTCTCACTTTCTCTTTTTACCTCAACACTCGGTTTAGGTTTTCTATGGTTTCTGACTTGTCTTTTCTCTTATTGCAGTTATGGTTGTGTGATAAGCTCAATCTGCTAGAGCCTGTTCCAAGAAATCGGGTTCACGAGACACAGGGCTTTGTGAGGAGGAATTTTGTGGAGGTTTGTGGAACTGAGGAGCTCTGGGTTCATCGTTTCCATCAAGTTACGGAAGAAATGATTGCATGGCGGACTAATTGGGCTGATCTTTTGGTTATGACACTTAGCAATATGGGGCGTAGTAGGATGATGCTGGCGGGCATGTTTGGTTGGACCTTTTATATCCCTTATCGCATTCTTCGTCAGCTCGGAGTTCATCAAACGATGCCACCGCATGAATACTTTATCATGCCACCTTTCAAGTTCTCTACTTGTTGTTTTTACCAGCATACTTGGAGAGCACGTGTTACTATCCCGAGGGATCCATACCCCATTGTTTTGTTGCCACAAAATTATGAAGACTGGCTCATTCAAGATGTAGAGGCAAGAATTGGGTGGAATGAGGGTTGACTCGAGACATAACTTTGCTTATGCTCCGAGATGAACTTAGGACCCTTAGTGTGTTTGTTTCTTTGTTGGCTTGCTATTTCTTTTTGTTTGTCAGTGTGCTTGTTTTTTTTGAAAGTTTCATGCTCAGCTTTGTATCCGAAGAAGTTTGTTTTAATAAAGTTTGAAATATGAAGTTTTCCCGCTTTTGAATTCTTGTTGGTTCCGTTGATGTCTTTTACGGACTGCTTTTAAAAGAAAATGGTGATGAAATGACCGAACCTTAAAGTAAGGTTGCCTACGTATCCCGAAGGAATCAGGTCATAACGTAGTTCAAGTACTTTGTACATTTTTTTTTTGTTTGGGTTCACTCGGGTATTTTACACTCTCCTTTTTGCGCTCTAATTTTTGCCTAGTACCGCCCTTTCGGGTTTTCGGTCTAGCGAGCTCTTTTTTCAATATTTAGCCTTGAATTTTGCCTAGGTTGTCCTTTCGGATTTTCCGCCTAGCAGGCTTTTGCTCTAATTTTTGCCTGAAACTGCCCACCCTTGTGGTTTTCAGTTCAGCGAACTTCTCTTAGGGGTAATATCTTTTAAGTTGATCCAAGTTAACCAAAGTAGAAAACTCGTTACCATCGAGGTCAATGAGTTGAGTTGCTCCTCCAGACAAGATTGTCTTAATGATGTATGGCCCAGCCCATTTTGGTCGGAATTTCCCACGTGGATCAAAGACCGGAGCCCGTATCTCCTTTAGAACCATTGCCCCTTCTTCCAAATCTCTTGGCCTAACTTTCTTGTTGAATGCCTGGGCAATTCTTCGCTGATAACCTTGAATGTGATACAGTGCCTTGAGAAGCCTTTCATCAAATAACATTAGCTCTTCAAATCTACTGTTCAGCCATTCTGCCTCACTTACTCCTGATTCTGCCATGATTCTTAGCGATGGTATTTCTAGCTCAATAGGGAGAACGGCCTCCATGCCATAAACCAATGAATAGGGTGTTGCCCCTGTCGGTGTACGGATGGACGTCCGGTATCCCCACAAAGCTAGCGGTAATTGTTCATGCCAATTTCTGGCAGACTGTATAGTTCTCTCAAGAATTGTTTTAATGGTCTTATTTGATGCTTCGACTGCCCCATTGGTTTGAGGACGGTATACTGTTGACTTCTGAACTTGGACTCCGAATTCCTCAAGAACCTCGGCCGCTCGTCCTTTGAAATGAACGCCATTATCTGACACGAAGGCTTGTGGAACCCCGTATCGATAAATGATGTTTTGTTTGATAAAATGAGCCACTTGTACTGCCGTTAAAGTGGCATACGAGGCTGCTTCTACCCATTTTGTAAAATAAACTTGTGACCATTGGACGTTGCTGGCGTGATTCTTCCAATAACATCTATGCCCCAGACAGAAAATGGCCAAGGCGAAGTCATAGAGTGTAACTCAGATGGTGGAAGATGCATAAGATTAGCATGGATCTGGCATTTGTGACACCGTCGCACATACTGAACGCATTCAGTTTCCATAGTTTACCAATAGTAACCTTGTCTTAGAATCTTTTTGGTGAGCATTAAACCGTTCATGTGGGGACCACAAACTCCTTCGCGGATTTCTTCAATGATTCTGGCAGCTTCATGCCCATGTACACATAGCTTATGCACTCCACAGTGTGACCTTCGATATAATCGCCCTCCACAAATTATGTATTGAGAAGCTAACTTCCGAAGGGAGGCTTGATCTTTCTTGTCAGTCCCTGGCGGGCATTCTCCTTTCTCGATAAAATTCCAAATATCATGATACCATGGCAACCCATCATCTGGCTCGTCGATTGCCATAACATATTCGTACACAGGCTTACTTCTTTGCTCAATCACAATTGGTCGCATCTTAACCCCAATAGGTATTTCTACCATGGATGCCAAAGTAGCGAGAGCATCGGCAAACCGGTTCTTTAACCTTGGCACATGAGTAAAGGTTACTATTTGGAATTGCGGAATTAAGCCTTCAAGGTTCTCGTAATACGGCTTAAGCTTGTCTTCTCTAACTTTCCAATCGCCATTAGCTTGTGATACCACCAAATTGGAGTCTCCGATTACTTCGAGCTTTTTTACCCCGATTTCCAATGCGGCTTCCATTCCTACAATACAAGCCTCATACTCAGCTTGATTGTTGGTAACTTCAAAGTTTAACTTAAAGGCTAATGGAATATGCGATCCATCAGGTGAAATCAACAATACTCCAATTCCAAATCCTCTTTGATTAGCAGCCCCATCAAAATGCAATGTCCAAGCGTCATTGGTTGTTGCCATCACATTCTCGTCTGGAAACTTAAACTCCACATCTTTTGGTCCTTCCACAGGACAATCTGCCAGGAATTCTGCTACCGCTCTCCCTTTCACGGACTTCCGTGTGACATACCTGATATCAAACTCGAAAAGTAAGAGTAACCAACATGCTACCTTACCGGTGAGCGCTGGCTTCTCGAACAGATATTTAAGAGGGTCCATTCGAGAAATCAACACTATCGAATGAGCTAGCATGTAGTGCCTCAGCTTTTTGGTGGCCTAAACTAGAGCCCAACACGTCTTCTCTAAAGACGTGTAACGTTGTTCACATTCTATCATTCTTTTGCTTATGTAATAGATAGCCTTTTCAATCCTATCTTCTCCTTCTTGAGCCAACATGCTACCCATTGCTGATGATGTCACGGAAAGGTACAGAATTAAAGGTTTTCCTTGCTTCGGGGGCATCAGGACTGGCGGATTCTGGAGGTAACTCCGAACGGCTTCAAAAGCTTGTTGACACCTATCATCCCATTTGAATTGAACTCCTTTCTTCAGTAGACGAAACATCGGCTCGCAAGTTGAGGTTAACTTGGCGATGAATCGGCTTATAAATTGGATCTTGCCAAGAAAACTTCGCACCTCTTTCTCAGTTCAAGGCGGCTCCATTTCCAGAACTGCTTTAATTTTAGACGGATCGACCTCGATCCCACGAGTGGTGATCAGAAAGCCCAACATTTTTCCTGCTGTGACCCCAAACGTGCATTTCTCCGGATTAAGACGCAATCTGTACTTCCGAATCCTTTCAAAGAATTTCCTGAGCGCAAGCAAATGTCCTTCCCTATTTTTGGATTTTACTATCATATCATCCACATAGACTTCAACTTCTCTATGAATCATATCATGTAACAACGTTGTTGCTGCCCTTTGATAGGTGGATCCTGCATTCTTCAGCCCGAATGGCATTACCCTATAATAGTAGGTGCCCCATTCTGTAATGAAAGTGGTTTTCTCGTGAACTTCGGGTGCCATGAGAATGTGATTATATCCTGAAAAGCCGTCCATAAAAGATAACAAAGCATGTCTCGCAGTGTTGTCAACGAGAACATCTATATGTGGGAGTGGAAAATCATCTTTTGGACTTACTTTATTTAGATCTCTAAAATCTACACAGATTCTTATCTTGCCATTCTTTTTTGGTACAAGTACAATATTTGCAATCCATTTGGGGTATTCTGTTACAATTAAAAATCCGGCGTCAATTTGCTTTTGAACTTCTTCTTTAATTTTTAATGCCCAATCAGGTCTCATTTTCCTTAGCCTCTGTTTAACAGGTTTCGCGTCAGGATAGAGTGGGATTCGGTGTTCCACAATTTCAGGGTCAATTCCGGGCATATCTGCATGGGACCAGGCAAAGACATCTTCAAATTCGTTCAACAAATCTGAGAATGCTTTGAACTCCTCCGAAGACAGCCCAGAACCAACTTGAACCATTCGTGGGTTAGTTTCATCTTTCAAGTTTATAAAAACAACTTCTTCTTTTATTGGCTGAGCATATCTTTCTTTTTCCTTTTGAAGCAAAGCTTGGAGTTCTTTAGGGATTTCTTCGTCATTTTCTATTTCTTCATCATTAGGGTCAACATAGTTTATCTCGGAGACGGCAAAGTAAGCAAAGTTGTCCTCGTTCATTTCATCATCAAAGGTGGCCCCAGGGGCATCATACATCAGAGTTGAATCAAACTCAAAATAGAAATACTGACGTGGAGGGCCAAGAGGCACAAGCTCCGACTCATAATCAGACTCTGATAGGATAGACTCAAATTCAGACTCAGTGTCGGACCCAGTGTTGAGATAGCCTACATGTGGTACAAAAGTGCTATTTTTATAACTTCCAACAGCATCTACTATGAAAGAAGTGAAATCCTCAGATGCTTCTTCTCCCACCATCATGACAGCAGCTCCATCTTGAACCGTACTCATTGGACCCTCCTCAAACAGCGATGACAGATAGTTAGAATCCAAGTACTCAACCCAGTCAACGTTGAGAGCCTTCACCAATTCAGTCAATTTCTCGACCTCATCATCACTGTCCCATGTATTGTTGGCGAAGATCTCGAATCCGGGCAATTGTGCATTGGTTTCAGAATCCCAAAAAGGCTCCGGCTGTCCCAGATACCTTTCCTCCTTAGCTTTGACAAAACGGATAGGTCCTTTCTTTGCAACTGCCTCCTTTCCACCAGTAGGCACATATCCCAGGCCAAAACGACCATTATTCGATGGGAATTTCAGGAATTCAGGAACTCCTTGATTGTCGTGCCTAAGTCCCATACCGGGCATATAGGACATCTTCATCATCATCTTGACAGCTGCTTAGCCTCCGAACCTCGCCTTCCAATAAGGTTGAAACACCCCAAGCGTAGGGCTAGATCGTCGATAGCGTAATATCCGGAAGTCCGGGATCGTACCCACAGAGAATCGAAATATAGCTAGTTTGGATTGTAGGTTTATACGGTGGAGTGCGGCGTTCAAGACGGCCAACTTGATTTTGCTTTAAACGGAAATGATAATGGAAAAGACTAGAAATAAACTTTATAAACTAAAATAGGCAAGTCTAGGGTTCGTCTAACCCTTGACAAAGGGTGCTACCGATTCTCTATTATAACTCAAACGAGAGTCACGACCGCGTGCTCACGCCCGGAAGATTTAGCTTTAACGACTACGTTTATCAAAAGATGTGATTTATAGGGACTAAACCAACCTATTTTTGCTAATGCATCTAATACGTAGGAGGCCACGAGCCCTCAATATGCCACTTGCCAAGACCGCTTGATTAAACAACATACCAAGGAGTTAACACCCCTCACTTAGACCAAAATGGCTAGGTTAATTCAATTCCGAAAACCATGATTTTAAGCGCGAAGGTTTGAGAACCAAATAACCACCAAAGTCATCGGGAAAGATTAGCCCGAGACTTAGCCAAAAGATTACTCACATATAGCTAAAAGACTAGAAAACATGCTTAAGAAAGGAAACATGATTAACCGATAAAAACGGAAATAAACTTGATATTAGTAAAGATCTAGTCCGTAGCTACAACATTAATAAACGAGAAATTAACATAAGACAAATACCTTAAGTGGTTCTTGAAGGAATTAAGCTAGGAAAGCTTGAAACATTAATGGAGTTCTAAAATAAAAAGACTTAAATCATTAATATGTACAAGATGATCAAGAAGAGAGAGAGACACCCCTATTTATACAAAATGGTCTTTCTCCCTCAAAATATCCCAAGAAATATCTTAAAAGTGGCCAAAAGTGGAAAATATCCCAAAAGTAGAAAGTTGGAAAAGCAGCAAAAACGTGGCTGTGTTCTGCAGTATGAACCGGTACGGCCAAATCCCGTACCGGTACAAGCCTTCAAAAAGCTGAAAAACAATAACTCTGGGCAGCATGAACCGGTACGGCCAAATCCCGTACCGGTACAAGCTTGACAGCTTTTTCAGGCAACTTCGCGGGCTCGCTCCGGACACTCCCGAACTCGGATTTAGGCGTTCTTTGAACCGTTGGAAAGCTCGTCGAGTCTACTTTCTAACCCAAGTAGTTTGGATCAAAAGTAATTTGTACACCAAAATTTATGACGATTCTACCCTCAGCACGTCGGAAGATGAGTTGCTTTGGTGAAATCCTCACATGTCCTTCAATTCCCTTGACCCTTGGGCGACCCAAGCAACCTCCAAACCATCTCTTGAGCACCCCAATGGGGTGGCATGTGGCCTTGAGTACTTGGTTGAGCCCGGAGCATTCCTTGGCCTTCAAACGCGCCTTATTTATACGATTTACCTGAAATACACAAAAACACACCTTACGTGCGATATCACTATAAAAACTAAATAAACGCAAGTTAAACCAATATAGTATGGGACTAGTCGCACCAAATATCTACAATATTGGGTGCTCATCAACAGCCACAGAACTTATCACAAAATCATGGTCTATCTTGATAGTGTGCACATTATTGGCAGTGTCGAAGGCAAATCCTCCCAAGGCAACATCCTCCTTTCCATGCATAATTTCTAAAACTGGTGCATTATCAGCAGCATGAGGACGGATCCTAGAATCCCCATATATGGTGAGAGTACTTTTAGCCAAGCCCAATTGTACTTTTTGATGCAGGGAGGAAGGCACAGCCATTATGTCAGGATGATGGAGCCAAGGCCTTCCTAAGAGCAAATTAAAGGAAGCAGGGATGTCTAAAACATGAAATTCTACCTTATTATTGAATCCCTCAACGGATATTTCCAACAGAACTGTCCCAACCACATCACGGTGGGTATTGTCATAGGCACATACCCCCAAGTTGGATGGCTCAAAATTCTTCTTTGCCAGCCCAAGGCAATAAGTTGTCCGAAGCAGGCATACATTCAAGGCGGATTCATTGTCAAGCAAACAGACCGGGACCCATTTTCCCATGCACTTAAAAGTGACATGGAGTGGTTTATTGTGACCGGCTCCTTCGGCGGGTAGGTCTTTCTCGGTAAAGGTTACAGAATGTTTAGCAGGTTTGGGCATAAGAAGGGCTATGACAGCTTCGGGAGTGATATCAATGGGTACCGTCATACGGGACAGGGCTTGGATAAGCTTTTGGCGATGTTCAGTAGAAGTAGACAAAAGGTCCCAAATGGAGATTGGAAGCTGGGGTTTTGTTGAGTTGTTTTATGATGGGGTCCTTTTCGGGAGGGGCTATTTGGGTAGGCAAGGTTTGGTTGGGTTTGGGCTGGATAGGTTCAGGTTCGGTCTGAATAAGTTCAGATTGGATAATTTCACCCCAAATGTAACGCCCCTAATTTTAGGTACGTTAATAAAGGAAATTTATTACAGAAATATTGAGTCACTGCTCATTATTACAAAACGGCTCACATAGGAGCATTTGAAGTTCAAAGATAACAAAAAGGAAGCTACGAGGTCCTATACTACGGCTCCTCTTGCTCCTCCATCCTAGCGAGTTCCTCGGCTCCGTACGCCTCCAAGGTGAATAGGTCGCCCTGTTCATCTATCAAATCTGACATATTATATTGGCGTCGCCACCCATATAATATGCCAGGGTCACCACAAAGGCAACACCATGAGCTACGAAAGCCCAATAGTACAATCCTACTACTAACATCGATTTCCACATGATAAGTACATACGCAGGGAATAAAAACAATAAGCTAACATGTTTACATTCTCTTGTAACTACCGTTGGCGTTTGACTCATCGTTAACTTTTTCATTGTTACACTTTATCAAAAACACCTTTTAACTCACCCAACCTCGATTCCGCCGTTCCGGGCTCTCGAGTATCCTCACAATGGTTCCGCCGCACCGGGTTCCCATTGGCACACA
>BPLS01030778.1:1286-13773 GCA_019656275.1 Rhododendron kiyosumense | reverse complement strand
TACGCTTGGGGCAACCCATTATTTTAGGTCTAAGAATTGGTCAAGCAATTGGGTACTTGCACAACGGGTCTCGGGTTAGTTTCGGGGACAATGTAATGGTTGGGGTTGAAGTTTATGGGGTTGAGGTCATTTTGAGTGGGGCTTAAGGTAATGTGGCTGATTTGGTGGTTAGGTTTGTGTTCGGGCATTGGGTTAGCAACGGTGTTGGGTTTTGGTGGAATTGGGAGGGTTTCATTGTCAATAAGGTCTTGGATTTGATGTCAGAGGCGGAAGCAATTGTTGGTATAGTGACCAGGCATTTGGTGGTAGTCACAAAAGGCTTTTGGGTTGTGGTTAGCAGGCAGTTCTTTGTGTAGTTCACGAGGTTCAAGGGGTTTGATGAGTTTCTTTTTGAGGAGTTTTTAGTAGACAGAGGACAAAGGATTGGAAAATTGGTGGAATTGTCTTCTGGGCTTATTCGACTGGGCATTTATTTGGTTGACTGGTTTGGTTTCATTTGGCTTCTGGTTGTTGGAGCTAGAGCTGGAGTTGGAGTTGGACGGGTTTTGGTAGTTGCTTCCAAATAGGGTACTACTGTTGCTAGAGTAGACCCTTTTGTTTTTGGTTTCGGTTTTTTCAGTTTTTTCAAAGATTCCCAAGCGAAGTGCGTCCTCGACAGCAAGTCCAGCCTCATAGAAAGTCTTAAAATCAGCAGTGGTTTGAAACACTACTAGATGCTTGGCAAAATCAGGTGCCAAATTTCTAGTAATGATTCTCAGTTGCTCTTTATCAAATGGCCGCTCAATCATTTGAGAAGCTTTTCCTCTCCACCTTTTGACAAAATCAGCAAAAGACTCGTTTGACTCCATTTTGGTAGATTCCAGTTCTCTCACTCATTTCCAGCTGAATGTTATAATTGTAATGAGCAACGAAGGCTGCCCCAATATCATCCCAACTCTTCTTCCTTGAATCATCCAAAGTAAGAAACCACCGAAGGGCAGGCCCCTTAAGTGTTTGCTGGAACATTTGCGCCATTGCATCTTTTTCAATTCCGTACATGGACAGAGTACCCACGTATGTTTGTAAATGAGCCTTTGGATCCCCAGTACCATCAAATTTCTCCCAGTCAATAGGTTTGAAGCGATCAGGCAGCTTAGCATTTGGGAACAAGCACAATTTCTCCATATCTACCCCAGTGGCAGCCACTTTTTCATGCTTCTTAACAGATTCCTCCAACTGGATGAGCTTGGCCATTACCGCATCCGTAGTAGTGGGTTTTTTTTGGACCATGATCATTAACTGGGAAATTTGGTTGTCGTGTCGTTCCGCTTGCTCCGCCATTGCTTCTCTAAGGATTTCAAGTTCGGTCTTTTCCCCTGTTTCTGATACTTTAACTTCTATTTCTGGACCTTTCGACGTTTCTGACTGAACTGGCACAGATTCTAACCTTGTCAATCGCTTTTCGGGTCGCGTCCAACCGAGTACGTAATGCTGCCTTCTCCTTGGACCAATTGTTTAGAACTTCTAGAAAAGACAAAAGGACGTATTTTAGTAATCTATGATTTTACCTAATATCTTTAAATGAGAATTATGATATCGTTACTTGAGATGCTCGCAAGCTTAGCAGAATTGCCTTAATCCTCAGTCATTCGATAATGTATCCTTATAGGGAGCATTTAAAACCTTGTTAAGCCAGAAAAAATCATTGTCAATAACTTTGAATAGACTTGAAGCTTGATTACTAGGAGTTAGGTCCTAATGGGTTAATTTTGAAAAGTTAGTCATTAAGAGTTAGGTTTTAATGAACTAACTTATGGTTGAAAAAGCCATTGAGACTTTTATTATGATCTGAAAAGGAATTGATTATTGGAAATTGAGTTCCAACAATTAAATTTCAAATTTTGAAGGAAAATTAGTTATTAAGGATAAGGCCTTAAAGTACTAATTTTAACTTGAAAAAGCTAGTCATTGAGGGTCAGAACCCAAACGAGCTAGTTTAATTTGACAAAATGATGTTTATGGCTTGATTTTGATTTTGCCAAGTTTCATTGCTCCTAAGGACTCAAAACATGCATTATCCATCATGCATGACTCTTCATTGGTTAAGGCAATTCTTTTAAGCTTGATAGGACTGATAACCTAGGGTCAAACTAGCATGCGGATGTAGTATAATGACAGCATACAAGGAAAGCATTGAAACACATAGGCAAGATGCAAGGAAAACGGTAAACACGTAAACAGGATATATCATGTAATCCTAACGTGAGGGCCCTGTCCTAGCTTTGGCAAAAGTTCTATGTTTTTGCTATATGCAGAAGGCTGGTTTTGGTTCCGAGGGGTTCCCCAGACTAGAGCCAATAATTTGCCTCCCTATTGCCAAGTGTACTGCATGGCAACGGTCAAATGGCAGGCTGACTCATCATCGTCCAAGGTTGCCGAGCATTTCGGGATGTCCTAGCACCCGCAAGCCGAGTAGGGTAACCAAAACGTAGCGGCGGGGCTATCCAACATCAATGCACGTGCAATGCAAAAATTTAAGCAATAATATGAAAAATCCCACAAATCTTTTCAAGCTTGAATTTCAAATTAAATCATATTTTAAAGAACAATTACACAAATGAAATAACCAAAAAGTCCCAGGCCGGGTGGTCGGGCAGAGCCCTGTTAGAATCACCACACCTTTCTTAGACAGCGCGAAGCTTATCTTTTTGACAGACTTTTGAGATGAGTTATTTTCACAAGTGTCCTAATTCTTCAAAATATAAATTAATATTGTCCCCAGCAGAGTCGCCGCTGTGGGCTCGCCAAAGCCCGAGATGGGCCTTTTCAGAGGCCATCCCCTATCGTGCGCTCGTTTTGAAAAATCGAAGAGTCGCCACCCGGGTTTTTGTAAAATGGTTTATTACCCGAGAAAACCTGGAACTTGAAAATGATATTTGAATTGAAAAATAAACCAGAGATTGGATTCGGAAGCCAGGTTATGAGAGGGGAAGGTTTTATTTAGAAAAGCACCCCCCTCGCCCGATAAATTGGTCTTTACTAACACTTGTGGGTTTTTTGAAAATCATTTCATTGCTCAAACTTTTAATGTCACAAAAGCAGTTTATGGCATGTAAGAAGTCCAAATAATATTAGCAACAACATACAGTGGATATAAGTAGGCAGGTAAAACACATTAAGATAGTTGCAGAAAATAGCATACTGTCTCACGAAGATTCAACCGTACGGTAGAAAATGTGTACCATGCTGTAGAAATGTGTACCGTACGGTACACATCCCATAGCAGGTTTTTTCAGAAAACGGCTATAACAAGTGAAAAATTCTATTTAACAAGTATGCATGCTCATAATCATGCTTCAATTTATTAATCAACAAATAAGAGAATTTATTCCACAAACATACTACCGTACATTAGAGGTATGAACCGTACGGTACATGATCTTTGTGGTCAGTAATTCGAAATGAGCTAACAGGGAATTCAGGGATCCAAAAAGGCATGTAATCTTATGCATTTAAGCAGAGCATGAATTATACCCGATGTAAGTTTTGTGAATCAAAACATGGCATGTATTGTTTTTAAGCAAAACATGAACATAACACGGAAAAGGCATGGTATCTTATATCAGGTTATTAATATGAGAGGAAAGTAACAAAAAGAAGAGGAAAATAGCAATCGAGACAGTGTTCCCTAAAGAACATCTACCGTACGGTGGATGTATGTCCCGTACGGTAGAGTTATACGGGATTCAGAACTTTTATTTCAAGCATTGGACAATTTGGGCCCAGGAGTGGTACGGGAAATCAACCTGAACCTTCTTTGTTCCCCTCAGAATTTAAGGACAGAAAGCTATTGTAGACACCCTATTCTGGACTATCTAGATCAGCACGTTGGCGGTCTTTTGTTACCCCAATGATGATTAAACGGTTGAAAACTCGCCGAGGTCGATGGAAGGTCGCGAGCTTTGAGTGTTGGGCCCTCCTCTTTCAAGCTATTTCAAACCCCTTCAACCCTTTTCAAATCCAGAGCCGATCAAGCCTCAGTAAAACCATACCTTGCTTACGCCAGCTCCTGCTTGGCGTGCGCCAGGAAATTGCCACGTGTCGGACATCGACCGTTGACTGAGTTTGACCTGGCGCACGGTAGCTCGTAGGTGGCGTACGCATGGTCAAGGCCGGTCAAATCACCACTTTTCTGTCACGTGCTCGAGACTTTGTAACTACCAAAGTACAGTGCGAAGCCCCCTGATCATTACACTCTGCAGGGCCGTCCCCCTCTCTCTCCTACATAACCCATCAACAAGTCCCATGCATTAAATGCATGGGAGGTGCCCTCTAACTCAACCCAACCCAATTAACCCCAGCTGATCCCCCTGGTCTCAGTCCATCTCTCCACCATAAATACCCCCCTTGCATTCATTTGCAAGGGGTTAGCACATTCATTAATCCAAGTCCATTCTTCCCTTTCTCCCCTTGTTCTTATTCTCCCATTGCAAAAGTGAGAGATAAGTCCATATACTCCCCTCTACTGACCAGTCACTACACACCCTCCATCTTCAACCCCCAAAGTTCACTACCATCCTTCCATCCCTTTGCGCCAAAGGTATACCACCTTTGTACTGCTTCCTGTTTTCAGCCCCTGAGGGGAGCCAGAAGGGTTCTGGCTAGTAACTGATACTAGTCCAGATCGCTCTCTGGTAAAATAAATCAGTCGCAGAGGGCTATTCATGGCGCACGCCAACCCCATCTAGCCGTACGCCACCTGTGGTGTATGTGCACTGCTGGCGTGGGGATCATGAAGAGCCCATTTACTGCTTATTTCCTTTATGTTATCACTTTCCAGCATGCTAATAACCAGCTTGTAGCTTTCTGTACCTTAGAACTGTTTAAATATAGCTTTCAATATTTGCACCATTTCTGCTTTTGAGGCATCTGGGGTACTTCTGGTCATGTTCCAGAGCCCAGATGATGTAAAGCCAGACCCTGGCTAACGAGCAAACCTGGCGTACGGTCCCCTTAGGTTAGCGTACGGCACGTTTTGATACAAGCCAGTGCTTGGCCCTTACATCACAATTATGTCCTGGCCTCTTTCTCCTCCCCACACTGTTTATGGGGTCTGCTTTGCTTTTTCTTGGCTCTTAGCCATTTTCTTACATCCGTCTGCCTGTAATTTGTACTTAAGCTATGTTGCTAGCTGCGTGGTTTGTCCTGGGTGTGCACTGGTCCATTCCAGAGCCCAGAGGGTTGAGAGTAGGAGCTGTAAGAAATCAATAGGGTGGTGTACGCTAGCCTGAAGGTGGCGTGCGCAGGGTTGGTTGGCGTGCAGTGGCTCTGCCATGGCGTGCCAGCACATCTCCTGCTCACGCATCCAAAGAGCAGCGTACATCATCCCGCTGAACTCTTCACAGTGCTTGTTCTCAATCTATGTTCTTACATTCAATTCAATTCAAGCAAGCCAATCATCATCCATAAAGCATTTTGTCATATAACTGCAAGCTGTTACAGTATTAATCCCCATTAACTGTCCCCCTGCCCTAACTGGCTAAAAATGATCAAATGAGAGAAAAATGCAAACGTTTTACAAAAATGCCCGAGTAGAGACCGATCTCCGGATTGGGCCAGAGGGGTGCCATAAAACCATTCCCCTCTCGTAACCTGGCTCCCGAACCTCAGATATCGAAGGTGACGACGGACCAGTCTATGCCTTTTTCAAATCAAACCCTTCTTCAAATCAAATCAAAAACGTAGCAAGCGTTCTCGAGTTCGGTTCCTTGGGTGCCTCACCGCTAAAACCCGAGTGGCGACTCTAAATCGAAGCGTTTCGCCGTGCTATTTTCCAAAGAGGGCCGCAAACCAAAATCGGGCGATTTTCCGGGGCGCGTGCCCACAGCTATACCTTTTCTTGGAATGAATTTTCCGTTTGGAAAATGACAGTGATTGCAAAAGCCTCCTGGTATGAATTGAAACTGGTGTTGGCGAAAGGAAATGAACCAGAAAACTTTTAGAACGTTTTTAGTGTAAAATGATCGTTTTTCAGTGCAATTTTCAGAGAAGATTTTCGTGTCTTTTCCAATCAAAACCCTAGGGTATTTATAGGGAAATTTTCAGGGGATTTAGCTTGGTCTTCAAGCATTTCAATGGCCTGCTGCAGACCTACGCTGGTCGTGGAGAGCTACTGACCAGGTTATGATGGCCTGAGATGCCTTGCCGAAATCCTGGAAAAGTTATTGTATGTACCGATGTACCGTACGGCAGACATATCTACCGTACGGTGGAGTTTTATGTACCGTGCGGTGGATATCACAACCGCCCTAACTGCAAGGCGGTTGGGATGACGTAAGTGTCCCGTACGGTGGATACTTCTGCCGTACGGTAGAGTGAACTCTTTGTTGATTTTTTGAAAGATTCATTCCGCAATGGTATTTAATTTAAAATCCTTTTATCATCATCGGGGATTTAAAAGATATCGAAGCGTCCAAATTGGGGTGTCTACAGTGGTCTTTCTCAACCACCATGTAATGTTTTGTATTGAGTACACATTTAAGATTATTTTGTTCATTGATTTGATTGGCATGGAAACGCGTAGGAATTTGTTAAGGCAGTGAATGCTTATCAGAAGAGGCTAAATAGCTCAACCAGAGTGCCAAAATCTTTGAAGCTTGATCAAGAATTGGAGAAGAAGAGAGAAGACATCGTACAAAGTTTCTCTGTTGCTAGGAATTGGAGAAGAAGAGTTATGATTCAGTCTTTAGGTAACTAGCATACCGAAGAAATCTCATTAAGAGCGATGCGACAATGATATTTAGATAATTAAGACAAAATAAAAAAGGAACGACCCAATGTACTGGTTTCCGAACTAGAGGGGATCTTGAGAGGCCGAGGATTGTGGGAGGGCATTTTATACGCAACCCAAACTCTGGGGGAATTCATACCCATGGCACTAGCAATGCAAATAAAAAGCCTTAGCGATGTGTGAAACCGCCCCTCTATACTTAGGAAAATAATACAAAAGAGATCTCTTTAGACAAAAATCATCAGAAGGATATAGTTTACTATGGTTTGAAATGAAAAAATCACAAGTGTCACTGTCTATGGGCATTTCATACCGAAATTTTACACTCAGTCACCTCAATGCGCAAGATCCACACATGCTGCACCACCGGGGTCTGAAGCCAACACATTTTAAAAATCATTTGTGTGGGAGGATTATGATGCGTCACATCAATTCATGTTAAAATCATTTTTAACGTATCGTTAATTACATCCTCTCTTTGTTTTTTCTTTTTTTTGCGCCTTGTCGTCAGTCAAACACAGCATTGAGTTTGCAACAAGAGAAGAGGCTGAAACAGATGGGGCCAACAGTGAGGAATGAATCTGCCTGCATGAACAGACTGAAGGTGAATGAAGACAGAGCAAATTTAGCGAGGAAAGTGATCAAGAAAATGTCCATGGAAAACGTATCTGATCTCATGTCCTTTTACCACATCATGGGCAATATCTGTTCAGAAGTTTTGGAGAGAAAGCTTCACGGGATTGTGAACGAACTTGGTCCTTAAACTTGCATCCTCTGGTCTTTTTCTTTAAATTTGTATCTACCCATTACCCGTTTGTTGATTATTCATTTTTCGAAGAAAAAACTTGAGAAAGTGATTTATTTCCGCATTTTCGACTGCATGATATTAATCTCCATCTGTTCATAAATGATGGATATAAATGTACACGTCTCAATCTCGAATTCGACTTCTACCCGTATGGCCTGGTAAAGTTGAGTTTGTATCCACTACATTAACGGTTAAAAGACAGTGTTTCAATGATGCTCTTGGACCACACCACAAAAATTCACCCTTTCATATTGCTGTGCGAATTAGCAAATGCGTGCCTGATCTGAAGCATCTCTCAGAAATGTTCGTGACCAGAATTAAATCGACTTTCAGTACCTATTCTTTTCGTAGGCGGATGGAGAATATCGCATAACGTATCACAAGTACTTGAAAGAACGACAGGCTTCCGAAACCAGACCACAATTTCGTTAGCCCCACACAGCAGTTAAGCAGCGGCTATATATCCTCGAAGGGTAGGCCGAGAGGAAGCAGGCAATAAGTAGAGGGTTTACATTCCATAGTTCAAAAAGTCCGACTCCACTGTCAACAAAAAGATCTTGAGACCACTGGAAGTTTGTTTGATTGTTTACTTCAGGGTCTCGAGAGTAGTCGAGCATGGACACCGGACAAATAAAAAATAAAAAATGAAGGGCATGTTTTGTAATCAATAAACTCGCCTTGTTTTCACACTCAAAAGGTCAAAGATGTGGTTCATGAATCTCCTCTCTTGATAATCAATATGAGAAGTTTTTGGGTGTCAGGCGGCCGGGTACCACACACGTGGTACCCCGTCGGCGATCCCAGCCATCCAAACGTGTTTTAATGGTCCGGATTTTAGAGCGAGAAAAGGAGGAGAGAGAGTGGTCGGGTGGGGGAGAGAGAGGAATAAATTTAAGCCATCCAAAACACGTTTGGATAGCTGGAATTGCCGACGGATACCACCACGTGGTACCTGCTTGACACCCAAATATTTCTTAATCAATACAGGTGCAAATTAAGATATATGGTAGGTGGGTAATAGGTGGTCCATAATCTACTAGGAAGCACCTAACTAGCAGGCGCTCATTCCATATGTGATTAATGGCTTAGGTTAAAGGTCTAGCCTGATAAGATAAGATAGTTAAGTCCAGAAGTGACCATTTGAATAAACCACGAATTGTCCATCCGGAATGTTAAATTGGCAGTAACCCAATGGGCTCTTTCTTACAGCAAAATAAAAGAGAGAGAGAGAGAGATGTATATAAATATACTCCTAGTACGGAAATCCCTAGTGGGTAGATGAACAAAGATTTACTTTCCCAATAGTACTAGGTTTGGAATTGACCGTGTGATTCAAATATGTGTCATAACACGCATTTGCCACTATATATTTGGCCAGTGTTGAAAATCCTTATTCATGAGTCATAATTTGGTCTTTCAGCTAATCAATGTGGCCAACCCCCACAAAAGAATTGCTTTTCCAGTAGTACTAATTTTGGAATTTACTTTGGCCGTGCATTTCAAATGTGTTGTACAACGCGCATTTGCCACTGTATGTCTGGCCAAAGTTAGAAATCTATATTGATGAGCCACAATTTGGTCCATAAGCTAATCAATGCGGCCAACCCCCATGAAGGAGCTCGGATGAACTAAACCTGAGGACTGCTTAGACCAACCTAGCGAGTGTATGTAAACCGACATAAAAAGATTTACTCATCTTCGTAGGGACTATGTCATAAGGAGATCACGAAACTTATTAATGAGGCATTTTAGGAAGGAGATAGATCAGTAAAGAATCCAAACCCTTATTTGCAGTTTTTTTTATACAATTTTTGTAGCCAAAAGTAACACCGGTACTTAAGCTTATTTTGCAAGAACCGACGTGGAGCTCTCAAATCAACCATCGATATTTTGACAACATCGTTACATATACAAATTAGGCTCCGTTTTGCTTTCCTTTTAAAAAGAAGGTAATTTTAAACTCAAATATAATGAAAATAAAAAAAAAATTTAAAATTTTTTTTTGCACTTTTTAAAAGATCTCAATGAGATCTATCAAACAAAATCCATATTGCTAGGAAAATTATTGAGAAAATGACGGCCAATGACGTGTTTTGATAATTAATACTCCCTCCGTCCCAAATTGATTGTCCGGTCCGCAAAACGGAGTGTTAAAAATAATACAATTTTTGTAAGAAAAAATCAAAAGTTTTTCAACAACTTACTAGATATCAATAAGTATTTTTAATTTGTGAAAAAAGTTTGAATTTTTTCTTGAAAAAATTGCATTATTTTTAATACTCCGTTTTGCGGACCGGACAATCAATTTGGGACGGAGGGAGTACTCACCAAGGACATTTTGTTCATTAACAAATGTTCTTAGCATGTCTTTAAAAAGTATTAATTATCAAAACACATCCTAAGCTGTCATTTTTCCAAAATTATTTGCGTAAACACATGATTTTTGAGTTTGAAATTCCCTTACTTTTCTGAAAGTTCATTTTTTCCGAAAGCGGAATGGGGTCTTAGTATTAATTAATAAGAAAAAGACCCATATACGAATAATAGTACTATTAATTACGATTTTGATACCCTGTTGTCCCTCAAGGGTGTTGGCTCCATCTGAACCGTTCATGTTCGGCATGGACGACTAAGATCTGCTCGATCGAGATGATTTGAGCTGTCCATTACCGAACTTGGACGAACTGAACGGGACAAACACCCATGTTACCCCTAAGCGACAGCAGGTCCCCTTTTATATTACTAAATTAATAAGAAAAAGACTTCCCAACCATGTAAACGTCCGGACCAAACATAGCAGAAAGTCTACCCACAGCAGATCTGTGCATAGATTGTGCACAGATTTCATTGTGGGTTCCACCACGGGTTTCATACAAATCATCTGAGCCGTTTATTAAATGTAAAATATTTTTTCAAGGGTCTCAGTAAAAAATAAGCTCAATCCGATACCTATAAATACTTGATCCAACCATATAACTTTTCATTATCTAAAAATCTGAATGAGAAGTTAGATGATTGGATGAAATACTTATAGGTTTTGAATTGAGCTTATTTTTTATGGTGACTGTAACGACCCGGATTTTCGACCCAATTTTTTTTAATATAAATTTATATTATTAAATTCCTAATTCAATAATTAATTAGATTAAATAATTAAAATATATTATTATGTGCATAATCGATATTATTTACACTATTGTATAAATATATATTTATACTTTAGATATAAAGGGAGTCAGTGATTGATATTCATCTCTTATCTGTCTTATCTAAATCCTAACTAGAACTCTATTCAAACTAAGTCTTCACTTCCCTCTCAAACTCTACTACCTCCATCTTTATCCTTCAAATTACACTCCACATTTAAATGATTTTATTTCCCTATTTTTTTTCTCTCTCATCCTATACATAAACGCGTCCACATACATTCTCACCTTATACATAAACGTGTCTACATACATTCTCAACCCATACATAAACGCGTCCACATACGTTAGAATTAAAGGAACCCCACCAAATGTAGCACTTGTCCCATATCCCTCTTATCATTATCAGTATCCAACTACTTCACCCTCTTTCCCCATTCCATCATTTCCACACTTATCCTCTCACATTCTCACTACCTTATTCTCTCTCATTATACATACCCACATAAATCTGATAATTGAACACCAATATATTATTTCACTCCCAATTCTATTGTTGAGTCTAGAATAGAGAGAGAGAAAGAGGGAGAGAGAGAGAGACACAGATTTTTACATAACACCACCCCGTACATCATATTCAGGTTTCCAATCAATCACTACATCACCAAGCATCCACAAATCACCTTCCAATCATTCGAGTCAGCCCCGAGTCCTTTGCCGCTGGCGCGGTCTTTTTCATTTTACCGAAATCGTTCGCAAACTAATACCTGCTTTTTCGGCCGGATTTTAGGTAGATTAATCTCTATCCTATTTTCTCCTAAGTATATTTAGTCCATATATATATTGATTTCATAATTTATAATGGAGGAAATCGTACTCACGCATCAAGATTAAAAGAAACGAAATATGCTCTATTTTAGAAAATGAAAAAAAATGGAACTCGCTGTACTTGCACGTTTTGAGTTTTCAAAAGTGGTATTGAAACTACAACTGCCCCCTATGTTTTCATTTGTTTCAAAGTTGATCCTAACTATGTGGTTGATTTCTTTTTAGTAGAATAAATGCATGCTATGATTATTGTACTCCTGTTATCAATAGATGAGCGTTATTGTTTGTGAACAAGTCAAATAACAGTCAAGCCTTATCATTAATATATATATATATATATAATAAGATTTTTGGTAATAGTAAGCTTTAATTAATAAAATTGCAACCTTAGATTTTTATACTGTAAGTTGCAGTAATGGATCAAATTTATGATTTAATAATTATACTTTAGTTCCTAAGAGCTTATCCCACTACGTTAACAAAGCTAAGCCTACGTAATTGTTAATGCTATAATTAATTTACTTGTTCAACGAACTTTAAGGGAATCAGCTTAATCATAAAATATTATGTGTTTACTTTCTCGCATAATATTATTTGATATGTACTTTTATCTCATTGAAATGTATTATGCTATGAATTGAGCAGTTATTGATTGTATCATGTTCTATGTGTTAGAATGGACTTAGGTTCACTGGGGTGGTTACGAGTAGAGAATCATGTAGACGATGTTAAGTAAATGGAAAATGGTAAAGTGTTGAAAGTGTGAGTGTGTGGATTGTGATTTGAGCCATGGTGATGGCAAGGGTGACCTATGGGGCCCTCTGTTGAAATGGGTGACCTGCGGGGCCCAGTGATGAAATATGTTGTGACGCTAATGTATGATACGTCATGGGAAGTTTCTCTTCGAGGAAGAGAATGGGTCCCATGAGACGGTTA
>BPLS01030773.1:0-13622 GCA_019656275.1 Rhododendron kiyosumense | reverse complement strand
TTTATTTGACTGGGATATGTATTGATAGCAAATATGATACTACTGTAACTCATTACCTAAACCACTCACTATGTAGCAGTGCTAGAATATATATATACAAGTGCTTACCCGTGTCTACGGTACCATGCATTCCAGTTAAAATTATCCATGCCTACGGCACTTGTTAGTCAGTGTCTCAAACACTAAATCGATTTTATTAGTGTGTAGTATGTGATCCTCTTCTTAGTGGCATGAAAGAGAATTACCCGTGCTTACGGCACTCCCACAACTAAATTTTTAAGTTAGCTACAAAGAACATTTCTAACACCAAAAATTACCAACAATGATCCCAATAGAGCATTACCTTTGCTTTTAGATACCAAAACTCCCAAAAAAAAAAAAAAAACAAAGACAAAAAATCCAAAAAAATCTCAATCCCAATAAATTCCAAAAATTTCCAAATACCTTTGCTTCTAGGGAAGTTTCTTTGCCCATCGTCCACGCAGCTCATATGCCGGCAATTGCCAGCCAGTGGCTCAAACGCTAAATCGATTTATTAGTGTGTAGTATGTGATCCTCTTCTTAGTGGCATGAAAAAGAATTATCCGTACTTACGGCGCTCCCCCAACTAAATTTTTAAGCTAGATACAAAGAACATTTCTAACACCAATAATTGCCAACGATGATCCCAATAGAGCATTACCTTTGCTTTTAGATACCAAAACTCCAAAAAAAAAAAAAAAACAAAGACAAAAAATCCAAAAAAAATCCCAATCCCAATAAACTCCAAAAATTTCCAAATACCTTTGCTTCCAGTGAGCTTTCTTTGCCCACCGTCCACGCAACTCATATGCTTTCTTCCAAATGGATATAGTTTCTTTGTCAGAGACCCCCTTTGCTGACGCCAAAACTTTAAAAAAATAGAGACCAAAAATTCAAAAAAAAATCCCAAACAACTCCAAAAAATTCCAAATATATTTGCTTTCACGAAGTTTTCTTGGCCTAACTCTCACCGTCCACGAAACTCAACAGATTTGAAAGATTTCACCGGGTAAGGAACATTCCACATAGCTTTGTTGGCCTAGATTTGAAAGATTTCGCCAGAGATTCGAAAGAGCGGTGTTGAAAGAGAGAGAGACCCAAACACCAACAGAAGCAGAGTTTTTTTTTTTTATGCTTCCGACAGAATCTAATTTGGGTAAAAAGAACTGATGGCATTTTTGTAATATATTTGTAAGAGTATGAGTGTTTTCGTAACAGAGTTGAAAAATACATATCAGCCATTTTGAATATGTGTGCTAGAATATATATAGACATTTAAATGCAAATTCAGATATAAATGTGTGGATGCACATGATTACTGCCAAAGTATACTCATGAAACCGCGTAGATAGGACAACTCGGACACACCAAATATTCAGGTATTTTTCTGAATTTGTGTCTTGAACGTTACTAAACATATGGATATGTACGTTCAAGAAAAAATAATTAGTCTGATAAAGATATGTATAAGCATGGGCGGCTCCACTATAATTGTGGGGGTTCACAAACCCCTTAGGTTCAAAATATACTACATATTTTTTTATATTTTTTCACATAATTTAATTTTTAGTATTATCTGAATCAATCGAATCATTCAAACAAGTCAAGAGTACATAAAAATTCACTAAAATTTGTACATAAGTACTACAGTAGATCATATAGTTCACTAAACCAAAATAAACTTGGCCCGACAAGTTTACAACCAAATGAGGGGGTGTTCCACTTTTAAAAAAGTTAACTTTTTTTTCAAACGGAGGTAATTTCAAATTCAAATATAATGAAAATATAAAATATTTTTTCAATTTTTTTTGCACTGTTTAAAATATCTTAATGAGCTCTATCAAACAAGATCCATATTTGTAGGAAAATTATTTGCATAAACATATAATTTTTAAGCTTGAAATTGCCTTTTTTTTCAAAAAGTTCTTTTTCTACAAAACCGGAACACCCCCCCGAATACATTTGTTCTTTGTAGTGTTTTGCTCAAAAAACACTCTGATGCATTTTTCTGACCCGCCGGACTAAAACTCTGCAGGCCCGCGACCTGTGTATAGGATTAATATTTATTCAGAGAATAATTGAATTTGTAATCGTTACATCAACATCAGATATATATATTATCATAAAATGACGTACTGGACCATGTGATCCGGCAAGGGCAATTGGTTCGGTGTCCCCCACCGCCTTTGAAGACTTGAAGTTGTGCACATGCATGTCAATTAATGTTGTCGTTAGTTATAGCCACACACGTAAATAGCTAGACAGGGCAACCCTCTTCCTCTTTCCTCGTCATTTTATGATCGATCTGCATGTCAATATATACGAGCAATTTATTTCGGGCATACAATCCCTGCAGTCAGCTAAACGTTAGGTGGACTAGAATTTCAAGTAATTAATAAAACAATGTCAAAGACATATTCCCGTAGAAGTGCACACTGAATATAACAAAACCTCATAGAGTAACATCCATGACCAATCGGAAAAAAAAACATCCATGACCAATGGCATGTCATTATCTGGTATGTATGAGATTTTGATACTACATCAACATATACTCTCTCTCTTTTTCTTGGTAAAAGTTAGCATTATATGGTTTTTTTTTTGATCCGCAACATTATATGGTTCACTGTGTATAAAAACCACCTATTTTGAGTATGCATATATAAAACTAGGGCAAGTTACCCAAATCAACCCCGAAGTTTTTAAAAATTACAAAATATTGCCCCTCGCATTTGGCAAACTACAAAATGCCTCTTATATATGTCTGGAAAATTATAAAATGCCCTGTATCTCATAACAAATTAATCCCTTGTCGGGATGTACACCCTAGAAAAATTCGACGGGATCTATTTGACATCATCAAATGCTAATTACAATGGTTCATGTTGTCCTTTTATAACTTGTGAAAGGCCAGAGGTCCAAAAATATCCTTTCATTGGCTAAAAAAAGTCAGATCGTTCCATTGTAATTAGGAGTTGATGATGTCAGACAAATTTCAGCGAATTTCCTCACATCACGACAAGGGGTTAATTTGTTATTAGACGAGATATTCTGTAATTTCCCAAATGTGAGGGGGTAATTTGTTATTTTAGAAACATCGAGGTGAATTTGTAATTTAACATAAAATTATGTCAATACCCGATGAGCACCAGTAATATCGGAGGGGATATAAAGTAAATGTGGCAACCTCAACCCAAGCGGTGGTTTCAGCGAATGCAATGAAGACCGAAACTGTACAAATCGGTGCAATTATTGCCTTCTAGACAATTCTCTAATGCGGCCTCTGACTCCTTGTCAAAGTTATGTTACTGTTTGGAAATGGAAAAAAAAGAAGTAGAAACCTGATTTTTTAAAAGTTTTTTTAGCCTCTAATTGCTTCATTTTTATTCAAAAAAAAATTGGATTTTAATCATAAAATTCTACTTTTCTGAATCTCCTTATTGAGACAAATCAGAAGGGGGAGGGAAACCCAAAAAAGAAAAAAGGAAAACAAGTCCGGTCCGGTCGGGCGGGTTTGGGTTTGGCTTGACCCATATTTGACCCGACCCATTTCAACCCGTTTATTTTTTGACCCATTTTCGACCCATCCTCGACCCATCCATATTTGACTCACTACCCGTTTCAACCCGTCCAAACCCGTCCGTTAGTCACCTCTAATATGAAGCATTGGAGAAGAGCAAGAGGGTAATTTCACATATCAACTCACCTAGGCAATTGTTGACTAGGGAGAGACATAAATGTATAATGGACTATTTAAACACACAAAGACAATACCCAAACTCTCGATGTGGGAACCAGCCCAGCTAATACAGGCTCAAGAGTCTCGCCACTAAAGATTAAGAGCCTGCACGAAACTTGATTACTTTAGAGGAGGGGATATTAAAGCAGAAGAGGCAAAACACAGCCAAGAATATTCACGTGCGTTTTGAAAATCAGCACCATCGTCCCTTTCCGTGCAATATAGTTCAAAGAGGTTTATGTGTGGTCCAAAATTTTGCATCGTGATAGTAGTATTTTCAACTGATTTCATTCCATTTATGTTTATTCTTTATATATATTTCGTTATAATGCCCAATTTGGTCTAGTGTTGGGGTTTGGTTACAGGGCTTAGAAATGATATATAGTGGTGTGGAATACTCTGCTCAATTACCGATAATGAACTAGTTGATAAATTGCAAAATCGAACCGGACTTATTCTTTGGAAAATCAAACCAAACCAATTTTTTTGGCGGCTGTTTGGGCCGGTTTGGTTTTCTCGAGTTTTTTTCACCACTAATTAACCCCTTCGGGCATTGAGAAAAAACCCATACATGCATAAACTTATATACATTGTCCTTTGGCAATGCAATCTGTGGTCCAAAGCAACTTAATTGAATCTATTGACGGAAATTCGATGGACAGAATGCAAACAAATACCTACTGAGACCGGAGCAGCTCACATTGGTGAGAGTCAGATATAGTCATGATATAAATGGAACCAATGATTAATGAATGTCATGATATAAATGGAACCAGTGGAATATTCATTAATCGCGCAGTCATCCAATTACGGAGAATAATAAAATTTACCATCAAAATGGGTATTTTCCTGTGGCTTTTGGATCACAAGTCTACGCAAAATTATCCACTTAACGAAACCGGAAAGAAAATCTTTTTAATTCTTCTACCATTAGGAGTAATTAAAATTTCTTTTAGCCCCATTCAATATTCAGATTCTTTAACAGTCATTCTTTATTCTTCTTCAAAAGGTTAGGCTATACCACTACGCGTTCCGCCATTATATTTGTTTCGGTTGTTAATTTGGTCTTGGCTTTTCTCAGCTAGGCTATGCACCTTTTACATACTTTTCTTTTGTTTTCTTAACTTTTACGTAAAATAGGAAACCTTCTCCCCATTCCTATCCCTTTGATATTCAATGGGAGCTCTTCACTTTCTTAACTAAAGAGAACACTTTCTGCAACTTGTATGACGCACGTCTCGCGTCCACGTGTAAGCGCGTGGAAAGTTATAGATGTGCGCAAGCTAACACAGAACACTGTACCATCCAAAAAAAAACTTGTATGGCACACCAAAAACAATATATTAGACAAAAATTAAACAAAGGAGAGAATTGATCAATGTCAGCATTCATCCATTAATTATTGACAACATGAGCGATCAACCAAAAAAAAAAACATGAGCAATGATAGCTGAACAAATAAGAATAAATGCCGATTCTAATTAAATTCCAAAATTAGTAGCAGAAATTTGCAAAGTGCCAACCGCGGATACATTAGTCTAAGACCAAAATTAACCAAGAGAATGCTTGATTAGTGATTGGGTTTGAAATCATCGAAACAAGGGCCAAATTGACCGATCGAAAGAAAAACGCATGATCATCATCTTAAGCCGTGTCACTGTGCAATTAGAAATTCTTTGGTGAGACACCAATCCCTCCTTAACCGAACCCGGTAGACTAGTAGTAATAGAAGCAACACTATTCAATCGAAACATTTGATTTTCTTGATGATCTCGCTCGCTGCAATCTTAATTATTTGATTTTCTTGAAACATTTCAAAACCGCTTGTGTCACATGAGCTAGACTGGGTGAAAGCCACACCCCAACTGGAAGGAATGATCAGCAGAGGCCAGAGGGACTGATTACATAGTGAATCCGCCACAGGTACTACTCCTATTAAAGTTGATAGGTGGGGAGTGGCCCAGTGGGTTAGGTAGTTGCATGCAAAATAAGACTAGTAATTGCTATAGTGGGGATTGAGGGCCGGGGCAGTGATGTTCACATTTTTTTTTTCATAATTTGTAATTCCTTTTTTGTTCTTATTTATGTGAATTTACTTTGTTATCCTTTTATAAGTTCACTTTTCTACACATGAAGGTTCAATAAAGTAAATTCGCACTAAATAAAGACAAAAAAAAATGTGTGTAAATGGTAGAAAGGGGTCGGAGTGTTAAATGAAATTCTTGGGAGATTTGGGTTTTAATTAATTTGCTCTCGGAGCTCAATTTCCAATTCTGGTGATCCTCAACAATGGACAACCAAACGAAAAAATTAAGAAAAGTAGGAGAGTATACGAAGATTTGGTGAGAAACCAAAGAGTGATTGAGCACCGTCACGTTGTGTTTTAGGGGCCTCCATCATCGCACGTTTACGTGGGGCTCATACACTTTGTGCTGACTTCGCAGGAATGTGTGACCGGTGGTGGCAACTCTTGGAGCACCATGTGACAGGACTTCAAGATCGAGGAGCAATAATTTCACGAAACCAAGTCAAGAACCTACTGCATGCACTCAGTTTGAGCTGCACCCAGTTTAATAAGCTTTCTCTTTTTTAGACTAGTTTGATTCAGGAATGAACCACATTATCATTATTTTCTAATATGGGGGAAGTTATATTTGTTTCGTTTAAAAAATGTAAATATGATGAATATTGGGGTAATACAAACTGGTTCTTTTTGGAGTCTCGTAATTCCATGGTTGGCCAATAATACAAATTAATATTTCTCTTAGGTACTTTTTGGAGTGAGGCTAGCAGGAAGAAGCCAACATCGCGCGTTTTGTGTTTTACCTTGAGTGGACTGGAGCACTATTTTTCATTCCCTTCTCCATTTTTAAATCTGAAAAACACAGAATTTTACTACGAGGAAATCACTTTTGGCTTTGCAATGGAAAGAAAAGAACAGAACCTTCCCTTGTCTCACAGTGATAATAAACCAGTGGGCAGAACTCCAAAGTAGAGGACAGCTAGCTAATGCTCTCTCGACATTGACTTCACTTCATAGCAACAACCCACTTATCTCTCTCTCTCTCTCTCTCTCTCTCTCTCTCACACACACACACACACACACACAAGTCTCATCCACTGCCCTTAAATACCCCCACCTCTCCCTCTATCCATCTCTGCATCCACTCTCCCTCTCTATCTCCTCTCTGCATTGCCAAATTTACTCATATCCATCTCTGCATTTTGTTTCCAAACAAACGATGGGCTACGACAAGCTCGGATCGAACGAGCCTGGGTCCTCGCGACACGAACCACCCCCGAACCTCCACGACGATGCCACGTCAAGGCCAACGTCAACTCCAACTCCCAGGCTAAAGAAGCTCCTTTTACTCTTCTCACTCATCTTCCTTGTCGCTTCTGCGGTCTCCGTGGCAATCCGCTTCGGATTCCGAACCTCAGCTTCGGACGAATCCAATGGCCCAATCCGCAGCAAGCCCACAATAGCCATATCCCGGACCTGCAGCAAGACTCGTTACCCGACTCTCTGTGTCGACTCACTACTCAAGTTTCCCGGCGCAGTCATAGCCGGCGAGCGTGATTTGGTCCACATTTCAGTCAACATGACGCTCCACCGCTTCGGTAAAGCTCTTTACCTCTCGTCGGAGATAAGCAACGTTGCCATGAACCCCCACGTGAGATCTGCTTACATGGACTGCATCGAGCTCCTGGACGACTCGGTCGACCAGCTGACGCGCTCGCTCATCACCCCGGAGTCGACTCAGGACGTGCTGACGTGGCTCAGTGCCGCGCTTACTAACCAGGTAGAAAAGGATGGCCATGATCGCGGCCTCTCTCAAGTTTTCCAAAATATACTCCAGTATTTGTTGTTGTTGGACTTGAAAAAAAAAACTCAATGATGACAGTTTGGTTTTCATCTTTGGATATTTTAATTTTAATAGTGGATGAATAGATCAATTAGATAACGATTAAGAGATGAGTAATGAGTAGATAAAAATAAAAAGAAAAATAAAAGTAATTATTAGAGAAAAATAATAATAATTAAAGAAAAAAATAGTGTAATAATTAAAAAACAAAAACAAAACAAAACAAAGTTAAAATAAAAAACGAACAAAGCCGATGTATTTACTATTTAGCTTCCTTTTATCACTTTTTAATTATTTATTCTTTTGCATGTTTAATTTAAAGACTTATAATAATCGAAATAAATAAGTTTCTATTACTTATTATGGGATGGATATTAAAATTGTTCTTAACGATTATATACAGGTTTTTTGGAATAATTCTCACTATTAAAAAAATCACGTTCTTTTAGTGAAGTTCTTTTAAGTTCTCTTAACTTGGTCAAAAGGACAAGGCATTCATGTGAGGTTCTTTTGGTGCTACTTTAAAGAGAACATTTTTCCTTTTTTAATTCGCTCCTAAACAGGGCCGTTTTTACCGAGGGAGAAATTTATTCACCGAGAAGGCGGTTGTTCACGGAGTGGCGCAATCTCAGTCATTTATTCACATAATTAATTATTGAGATTTGTTTTTAATTTTGACCGATCACAATTAATTGTTGCCGGTCATAATTAATTTTCAATCCAGACCACCCAAAACACTTTAAACGCATGCAATTGACCTCCGTAAAAAAGGTCCGCAAATAAGATTTTCTGTTTTACTAAGAGATAAACTTCTGTTTTAATTATACTCTTACTAGCAAAAACTAGATAATGTTTTACTAACGCAAAAACATACAAAAATGATAGAGGCACGTCAATTGTTTATATTTTCCGACACTTGCATTCGTATTGAAACAGGACACGTGTACGGAGGGATTGGCGGATGTGAGGGGGTACGTAAAGTACAAGATGGAGCAGCAGATAAGGGACTTGGCGAAGCTAGTGAGCAACTGTCTGGCGATTTACGCGGCCGCCGGCGGTAACAGAGATTTCTACGGAATTCCGATCCAGAACCGCCGTCGGAGGATGTTGGAGTCGCCGGAGCATGCCCACCGTTTCCCCAAGTGGCTGAACCGGAGGGACAGAGTGTTGCTTAATATGCCGGTGGCGGCGATACAGGCGGATATCGTGGTGGCCAAGGACGGTAACGGCACGTATAAGACGATTGCGGAGGCGATTAAGAGCGTGCCTGACTACAACACTCGACGAACCATTATTTACGTCAAAGCAGGAAGGTAATTTACATTTTGCCAAACTATATTTGGCAAATAATCTTCACGCTCCCAATTTAATTATCTATGTATACTTTCTTTCTTTTTTAGTTTTTATATATGTGAAATTATTAAACTTTCCCTTTAAAATTGCCTCCCTTGTTAAAACGAATGGAAAAGAATTAAAAAAATGATTAAAAAAAAAGAGAGGAGCAAATAAATAAACAATTATTCTAACCTCTGCCCAAAATATGTAGGATAATAGATAAAAAATGTATCGATATCTAAAAAAAGTGTGTTAATATTTGTGAAAGTGTACTAATATCCGTGATATATGTACTAATATCCGAATTTGTTTGAATATATTAATATGTTATCTTCCACTTAGCGGGCGAAACTTAGCAAAACCGATAAATAAAAGGTACGGTAAAAGTCATTTACCATACTTTTTTTTGATCTGCAATCATTTACCATATTACTGCATCAAAAACTGCAGTAATGATAAGAAGAAGCTGTGAGCTTTTAACTTTGGATTACTACAGTAATAACTTTTTTACTTTATAAACTTTCTTGAAAGTGAAAAGACGATTGACAAAAAAAAAGAAAGAAAGAAAGTGGAAAGACAACAATTGCACCGAGTCTATTCCAGAACTAGTAAGTAAAGTGTACAACACTGTTAACCTTTTAGTCCCGTAATCTTTCAAAATGATCTTCACTCTCGCTCTTAATTCTTCGCGTTTGCATTTTTAATTCTTGCACTCATGAATTTGTAGTTGTTTAGGAAATTTTTGAAAACGTTTCCAGGATTGCGCTCCGGCACTCGCACTCGCACGGGCCCACCCATTATGTAAAACTAGCTTAGCTCTTGACATCAATAATCATGTGACTAGCTAGGTGATTTCTCACGTGAGTTGGTTACTTTTCTTCCTATAATAAATACTACTATAAAGAGGAAAAGAATAATGGCACCTCTCATCCTCTCAAGTTCTCTCACCCATTTGCTCACATCTCCTTGTCGCACAACTGTTTTTTATAAAAATAAGTTATTTTTCCTTTTTGTTTGGCTGAGTTATCTTTTTGAATTTGTCGGTGGGTGATTACTAATTAGGCCCTAAGGCCCCACAACAAGTATGCTTAAGGTGGTCTTGCAATTAAGTAAGTATATTAGACTTGGCTAAAACTAAGGTGCCCTTCCGCTTTTTTTTTAAACCGTCTTTTTAAAAAAAAAAGAAGGTAATTTCAAGTTCAAATATAATGAAAATAAAAAATAATTTTTTAATTTTTTTTGCACCGTTTAAAAGATCTCAATGAATTCTATCAAATAATATCCATATTGATAAAAAAATTATTTGCGTAAATACATAATTTTTGAGCTTGAAAATACCTTCCTTTTCAAAAAGTATTTTTTTTTGAAGAAACTGGAACAGGCTCTAAAATGCCAGTATGTGAATTTCAACAGGTACGAAGAGGATTTTCTGAAGGTGGGGAGGAAGAAGACCAACTTGATGTTTATAGGAGACGGGAAGGGCATGACGATCATTTCCGGAGGAAAAAGCGTAGCTGACAACATAACAACATTCCGCACCGCATCATTCGGTAAGCTTCTACTCATCACTACTACTACTAGTAATCAACATCACTTAATTAATTAGTGGGAGTACTTAAATTAGTCACTTTTCTCTAATTGATTACTAGTACTACTAATAAAAAGGAACACTCAGCTTAGACATAGATAGATATCTCATGATGACGTAGGAAAACGCAATTTTGTCTTCCATTTTTAAGACTGTCTTGTCTTTGGGGTTGGTAGATTCTTTGTTGGTATTATCTTAGTCTAATTAGGAATAATTTTGATTGACCAAACTGTCCTTTTCCAACATACTTAATAAATAATCTTCTCTTTGCTATTCATCTCTTTACAGACTATGGCGATCTAGGCTAGGCAAAGAGTAGAAGTATAAAACTAAGTAATCCGAAATGTGGATAAGCTGGTGGATGACTGGATGATATATTGCAATTCACAAAACTGATCAAGTTGGTCTTTTCTTCAATATCCTCTTGTAAACCCGGGACACCCTGTATTACCACCAAAAAAAAAACAAACTATGATCGCAGTTATGTTTACCTGATCCTCATGATTTGTTGCATGGATAATTTGCTCCGGTTGGTGCTCCGAAGTTGATAACTAAATGAATTGGATCATTAAGATTTGTTTTAGTTCCACTTAACCTACTCAACTAGGCATGTTGGACTAGAATTGGATCATTAAGATTGGTCTTGCGATGACACATGCATCAAGGCCCAACAACCCGATCCATCCAACTAATAAGCTGCCTCTTAAAATTGTTTAATTCTCAACCCGTTAAAAGTCTTCAGAGCGGGCCCTGAGCTAAAACTTGTGTTGCGGCCGCTTTAGGCCTCCAAAAAATTTCAAATTGTAATGGCCTCTCAAATTTTCTTATCTTTTACTTATCATAGTCCAACAAAAAAGGCTCTCTATTTTTAATTTTCGCTTTAAGCCCTCAAAAAGTCAAGATCGACTCTAAAAGTCTTATGATAAGTTTGTATTCAAGAAAATGATACTCCCTCCGTCCCGATTTGTTTGTCTCTTTTCACTATTTGGGACCTCTTATAAAATTGTCTATATATTTCAATTTATTATGTTTTTTATATGCAATATGGATCTTGTTTGATAGATCTCAATTAGATCTAAAATATGATGTTTTCGAAATTATGTAAAACATTATAGATCGTGAGATATAGACAATTTTTTAAAAGGCACGTATGTCGAAATTGGACAAACAAACTGGGACGGAGGGAGTATTTATCTTCATGAACACAAAGTACCCCTCTGGTACTCCCTTGTGATCACGACCCGACCAGTAGGAATTGTCGTCGTAATATTGAACGCGATTATTGGAAGTGGGCCATGGGGAAATTTCATAGTTCAGGCCAGTACTGCATCCGTTCACTATATAACAGTGGTCTGTGGTCCAAAATAATCTTTTAGATAAAATTGCATTTATCATCATCGCATGAGGACATAACTTTGTGCTCAATACTTCCAAACACTTTCTGCTTTACAGCTGCTTCTGGCAGTGGCTTCATCGCTCGGGACATGACATTTGAGAACTGGGCCGGGCCCGCCAAGCACCAAGCGGTTGCCCTCCGTGTTGGTGCGGACCACGCCGTGGTCTACCGCTGCAACATCATTGGATACCAAGACACGCTATACGTCCACTCGCAGCGCCAGTTCTTTCGCGAATGCGACATTTACGGCACGGTGGACTTCATATTTGGAAATGCGGCAGTGGTATTCCAAAACTGCAGCATTTACGCCCGAAAGCCCATGGCTTTTCAGAAGAACACCATCACTGCCCAAAACCGGAAAGACCCTAATCAAAACACGGGTATATCAATCCATGCGTGCAGAATCCTGGCCACATCGGATCTCGAGGCATCAAAATGGAACTTTCCGACGTACCTTGGCCGCCCGTGGAAACTCTTCTCCCGAACAGTGTTCTTGCTATCGTATATAGGCGATCACGTCCACCCTCGAGGGTGGCTAGAGTGGAATGCAACGTTCGCCCTTGACACATTGTACTACGGCGAGTACATGAATTACGGGCCGGGGTCTGCAGTGGGCCAACGGGTCAAGTGGCCCGGATATCGGGTAATCAATTCTACGGTGGAGGCCAGCAAGTTCACAGTGGGGCAATTTATTTTCGGGTCGTCATGGTTGCCATCAACCGGGGTGGCGTATTTAGCAGGGTTATCGGTTTAGAATTTGGGTTGGGAATGTCCGTAAATTGTTTCGGATTGTCTAAAAATGTACGAGGCCCGTAGTCTCCCTCGCTCATTTTTGGATTGTCCGCACAAGTTTACTGGAGAGAATTCCTTTTTATTTAAATTAGCTACAACATGTCATATATGTATTATAGGGGTTAGAGACGATCCAAAGCCCACATAATAGGCTGGGGCATTCTGTTTTTTATTTTGTTTCGAGATTGAATAATTAGCAAATGCAATTTGTATTGTTCCTGTAAAAGCATATGGGATGTCATATTCTGTCGTTACTAGAAAAAGCGTCGAGTCGGTGACAATGATAAAAGGGCAACAATGTAATTTTTCTAGGTAATTGACTTCGTATCATTTATGTCTCGTGGAGTGTCTGCTTTTTCGAACGTGGGGCTTGGCTTCAATTATTTCCGTCCATTTGTGTTTGTCGGTGGCGCTGCAGAAATTAAATAAAATGGATAATATTTCTACATTGTATATCTGGCCTAGGGCTTTTCACAGTTTATTTACATGCAAAGATCTATAATTACCCACTAATATTTTGGTGACCACATTCTAGTATGACATTTTCGGTGCCATGTAATGTGTTTGTTGGAACTTAGTGTGTATTTGTAAAACCTTGTGTTTTTCACTAGTCCCACATTGCCTAGCCACAAAACACACACAAATGGGTTTGTGAACAAGGACCCAAGGAGAGGTTTCGCACGCTCAGGAAAATGGGCGGCAATTTGAAAAACTGATGATTTGAAAACTAGTTAATCAGGTGCATGTCATGAGTTATTCGCATAGGGGGGGTGCAGATCCGGGATTTGAGCCTCGCGCACATACTAGTTAGCTGATTAAGAAAAACGTTTGCTAAATTAAAGCAATCCGATTTGATTTGATTTTTTGTTTCCAAAATCAAGTCCA
>BPLS01030771.1:0-38803 GCA_019656275.1 Rhododendron kiyosumense | reverse complement strand
TTGGGGGATTATGTCTTGACATTTTTGCTCGTATCAAGTTTGGTAAGAGAGTTGTAAATATGATCGATGACATTAACGAACTCCTAGATAAGTCCAAGTTTGAAAGAGGATTTCTTGTTGATGCACCAGTAGCTATAGTTGAGAATCAACCAGACCCCCCTTCAACATTAGCAGAATCCGCAAATCGTACACTTGACATGGTACTTGACAAAATTCAGCACAAGAGCACCCTAAAGATCGGTATTTGGGGAATGGGCGGGTTGGGGAAGACAACTGTTATGAGACTCTTGAATAACACACCAGAAATTGCAAGAATATTTGATTTTGTGATATGGGTGACTGTCTCGAAATCTCAAAGCATTAGAATGATACAAGAAGAAGTTGGGCAGCGTTTATCAGTGGAAGTAACGAAGGGTGAGTCTGATGATAGAGTAGCAATTAAATTGCGTCAGAGACTTCACGGCAAGAAGTACCTATTACTTTTAGATGATGTTTGGAATATGGTGGATTTAGATGCTGTAGGGATACCAAATCTCAATCAGAACAATGGTTGCAAAGTTGTTTTAACGACCAGAAAGTTGGAAGTTTGTCGTAAGATGGGAACTGATGTTGAGATCAAGGTGAAGGTTTTGCCAAAAGAGGAAGCTCGGGAGATGTTTTACACAAATGTGGGAGATGTCGTGAGGCTTCCCGCCATCAAACAGCTTAGTGAAAGCATTGTCATAGAGTGCGATGGCTTGCCACTTGCACTAAAGGTTGTAAGTGGTGCGTTACGGAAGGAGGAAGATGTGAACGTTTGGGAGAATTTCTTAAGGGAATTAAGGTCACCGGCTACGTCTTTCATTAAAGACTTGAATGAAAAGGTGTTCAACATACTAAAGGTTAGCTATGACCACTTAGAAGATACTCAAAAAAAGCAATGTCTTTTGTTTTGTGGATTGTATCCAGAAGACTACAAGATTGAGAAGTTTGAATTGATAGGATATTGGAGAGCCGAGGGGATTCTTTCTAGGGAACTTACTTTGCATGAGGCACATGTTAAGGGACATGCAATATTGCGAGCTCTCATAGATTCGTCTTTGTTGGAAAAATGCGATGGAGATGACTGTGTGAAGATGCACGATGTTGTTCGAGACTTGGTTTTGGCAATGACTTCCCCAAAAGGAGAAGAACCCCAACATCTAGTGAGAGCCGGAATTTCTTCAGAGAAAATTTCAGATGTGGTGGAATGGGAAAAGGCAAAAAGAATATCGTTTATCAATCATGACTTGTGCAATTTACCGGAATCACTAGACTGTCCAATGCTCGTGACATTGTTGCTTCAAGGAAATGGTCGTTTAGGGGTGATACCAAAAACTTTTTTTAACAACATGCCTAACCTCAAAGTTTTGGATCTGTCACGCACCGGCATCAAATCATTGCCAACTTCAATGTCTAAATTGGAAAGTCTTCGAGAACTAGTCCTTTTAGATTGTGACTCTTTGAAAGCTCTCCCTGCTGGAGTGATATGCAGACTGTCTCAGATTGAAGTTTTTAAACTTTATATAAGTAGTTCAGGTACAAGTTGGCTGAGTGATGAAAGTACAGAGATTGTTGCGAAAGAACTAAGCGGGTTGAGCTCACTCTCTTCCCTTGGATTTGACTTCCGGAGTGCAAGTAATCTGCAACACTTTCTTGAAAATAGCAGATCATGGAAAGAGGGAAGATTGACGCAATTCTGGTTCTTTGTTGGCGATTGTGGGCGCTTCATTGATTTGTTTGAGTCAATTGCATTAGGGGAGTATAATACATGTCTAATTTATGAAGGGGGAGGAGAAGAAAGGAGTAGCGGCCTTCCCTCAGCCATACAGGATGTACTTAGGTGTTCAAATTTTTTTTTATTGGCGGGTCATGAAAAACTTAATACTCTTTCAGAAGTAGGTGCGCACGACACGTATGAGTTGAGATGTTGCATGATTGAAGAATGTGTCACGCTTCAAGAAATCGTTAACAGAAATGGTCTAGAAATGGGTGCTTTTCCAAAACTGGAAGTTTTACATTTAACCGATCTGCCGGAATTGAAGACAATTCTTTGTTTGGAGACGGAGGAGGGAGCATTACTACCACCCTTGCCACCAAATGCAAACATCTTTACCAACCTAAAATATTTGATCCTAGAGAGATGCCCATTAATTAAGCACGTCTTCTCAAGTGGATTCATGGTTCAGCAACTGTCCAACTTGGAAGGATTGTTTGTAAATGATTGTGGAGGATTGGAGGGGATGATTCCAGAGGATGAAGTTGTCGAACACGAGGCTCTGCCCAAACTGAGGATGTTGGGGCTCGAGGACTTGCCCAAATTTGTCAGCTATTTCAAAGGTGTTCCCATGCGTTGGCAGTCACTGGAGCAGGTGGGGATAAGAAATTGTCCGAAGCTGGGAAAACTCCCCTTCGACACTAATAGCGCTCCTAATTTGAAGGAAATTGAGGGCGGTAATAATTCTCAGGAGTGGTGGGATGTATTAGAGTGGAACAACGATGATACCAGATTACAATTTCAGCCTTTTTTCAGGAAGTCTCCGTGATTCTAAGCATCCCATCCAACAGTTTTGAAAAGGTGGGATAATATAATATAATATGATGAGGCGTCAACCCAAATTGGTTTGCAGTAGCAATAAATGAAGGCGGTGAGGGTAAGTGTTTGTCCATCCTAATGTGAGTTATTATAATATTTAATTTACAGTAATTAATTAATTGGTTGTGGTGGGGGTATTCTAATGGAGGATGGGAAGCTAAAACTTCGGTTCGCCTAATAAGTCAAATGGATTATTTTTTTTGTCATTATTTAATTTTTTTAAATAAAGACAAAAAAATTCGTTTATTGGCTTATTTTTGTCTTTATTTAAAAAATTTAGGTTTCGATCGTAATTTTTTACTTTTTAGATTACTCTTGTCATGATGAAGCATTAATCCTTAAAAATTGACAAATCCAAAAAAAATTAAAGAAAAACAAAGAAATAAGCCATTTGACTTATTAGGCCAAACAAAGTGGCAAGCGCTTTGTATTCCCTGTACTTTTTTTATTTATTAGTGTTTTCTCTATACTTGATTCTATATATAATTTGTATCGTGTGAAGTGTGATGTGAGTTAATTTTGTATGTGTTCTAGTCTAGTAATAAATTGTGTTGGAGGTTTTGGGTGTGAAATTTTAGTTTCTCCAACCATCATGTTCCAAGTTGAGGAAACTCCCATCTAAAACTCCAGATTTGTTAACCAATGTAAGATGCATAAAATGCGGAAACACTGTCGACATAGACTATTATGCACAGATACGTGCACAGATTTTTTATAGGATCCACTTTTGAGTTCCATACAAATAATCCAATCCATTCATTAATTTTATATTTTTTTCTTGAGGGGCTCCATAGAAAATCAACTCGATAGGATACGTATAAATGCTTAATCCAATCTTACAATTTTTCATTCATTCAGAATTCTGAATGAAAAATTGTGAGATTGGATCAAGCACTTCCATGTATCCTATCGAGCTAATTTGTTACGGGATCTCTCAAAAAAATATTTTTAAAATTAATTGTAGAGACCCGTAAATTCGTATAATTGATTTAAATGCTTTATAAGAAATAAAAAGGAGAAAATTAATTTGGAATATTGAGAATTGGGGTTAATGTGTTAAAGTGATGCATTTGAGGGGTGAGTGTGATATGTGCCTAGTGTATATATGTGCCATGGGTGTGTGTATAGGGAATAACTTTCCCTTTTCTTTCCTCTCTCTCTCCCGTCCCTCTCTCGGCTCTCACTCCCTCACTCCCATTCTCACCAAATTTCACCTAAACAACACAAAACCCACACAACATACCCTTCAATCCATCATCCCTTCGCGTAGTGGAGTCCGTATTTCGTTGGTTTGAGCTCAGAGGAAGCGTATCCCGTGCGGTTTTGAGATTTGAGGCTAGGGCTTAGAGAATTTCTTTGAAATTGTTCTTCAATCTTGAGGTAGGGAGTTCTAACTTGCAATATATGTTTATGACTTGTTTCTTGCTGCTTAATTCTTGTTTGGGATCGTCGTTGTTGTTGATGTTGTTGCTATTGAGAAACCCATGAGATTTTGTCAAAAATCTATTCAAAGGCCATTGTTATCGATAACATTTTCATTGTTATCGATAACATCGTGTTCAGTCCAGAAAACCCTTTGTTATCGATACCCTTAGTATTGTTATCGATACCTCTGTGTTTCAAAAGCCAGAAATTCACTCGTTATCGATACCTCATGCCTTTGTTATCGCTACCCTTGCATCTGGAATGCCTCTGGACCAAATGGTATTGATACCATTTTCATTGGTATCGATATCTGTTGCTTATCTCCAGTTTTTATTGTTTTGTTTCATTTTTCACCATTCTAATTTTCGATCACTTCCAACTCATCCAAATACCTCACAAATGATTCTT
Source organism: Rhododendron kiyosumense (assembly GCA_019656275.1). Lineage (NCBI taxonomy): Eukaryota > Viridiplantae > Streptophyta > Magnoliopsida > Ericales > Ericaceae > Rhododendron > Rhododendron kiyosumense. The sequence goes on along the minus strand of BPLS01030771.1, from coordinate 34,356 downwards.
AACTTGAGTACTCGTGTCTAATGACTCCGTTGAATGTATCTATGACCTTAATGCTCATTTGAACATGATTTTACGAAAATTATTTTATAAACTAAAGTTGGATTTGAACGGTATGGAATGGTTGGAAAAGGATTTTGAAACTTACGACCACAATGATAACATATCAGGACATCCCAAATGGGTAAAAAGCCTGGCAAAGGACATCGGGGTCCTTTAATTGGCCCGGCATGAGCTACATGCTCGTATCAGGACATTCCGAATGGGTAAAGAGCCTGGCAGAGGACATTGGGGTCTTTTAATTGGCCCAGTAAGAGCTTTAGCTCATGACACATGTACGAGACACGTTTTGGATATATGGTGCTTTCAAAGTTTGATCCGTGAGACACAAAAATGGTTTTGAAATGAAAGGTTGGAATTAAACTGTTATTATTGCCTTCCGTTTGATGTTGTAGCCATTGTTCCTCTTATGATCGATTCTATATTTCATATGCATACATTGTTAGATTAGAGCTTTCTACTGGGCTAGTGTATCTCAAACCTTACATCATTTTCAGGTGCTAATTCGGGGCAATAGTTGCACGCTTGAAGTGCTTGGCGTGGACATGATTTTGAGAGCTAACAATGAGGAGTTATTAAGAATAAAAAATAGACCTTAGGTATGTAAAAGAATAAAAAAATACCTTGAATATGATAATGAGATAGAGTAGTGGGGATGAGGATTTGTTGTTGTTAGAAGACAGATTCATTTTTTGAAGATGGGGAAGATGAAGTTTCAGCCATTGCTGCTTTGTAGAAGAAAGGATTGTGGTTGGGTTTTGTGATGGTGGAGTAGTAGTAAATTAGATTAGGAATGGGAAGGATTCGACGAGATTTTTGTGCAGTGCAGTATACAGAAAGTTACTGAGGGTTAGTTCAGGAAAGCTAAATAGAGAAGTCAAATCAATATTAATTATTAGGGAGGGAGGGCAATTAAGCCAATTTAGCATTATATGTAATTAATGTCCGTGGCATTAACAAATTCTTCTGTGGCGTTATCAGCCTCCTTAAAGAATCATTCAATATAAAAATCGATATTAAAAGAAGTGCAGAAGAACAATACGTCATTCTTTTCTTACTATCCATTAACTTATGTGTAATCTAAGATCTTCTCACAAGATCCTTTCCTCTCCAACCATTAATCATGACATATCCAATGAGATCACTCCCTCTTATCTGTCCTGCACCAGGGTCTTATATGCATACGCCCAAGTAATGTACCTAGCATAGATTCACATAGAACTATACATAACAAGAGGGCAGCTTACCATACCATGACATGACCAAGATTCGTCTAAAAAATTTTCAACCACTAATCATAACCTGTCCCATGGTGTCACTCCTTCTTGTCTTTTCATAACAAGGGGAGCTTACCATGTCATGTCATGACTAAGGTTTGCCACAATAATCAGCATCGGGCCATGTTAGCTCATCAATCTGCCCAGGCAATCCAACCATAACTAAATAATTTTTTAATTTATCATTTATATAACGTTGTCTAAGTGAATTCTACTCGTATACCATCCCGTGAACCTCGGTCCGATTTAGCACGCATGACATGATTCATCAAATAACAACTTATCTCGTTACATGATATATCACAATGGGATAACAAATACATCAATTAATAATGTGCGAGTAAGTAAAACATGAAGTATTTTGTAATTGGGCCAATGCCCTTGTGTTTATTAGATGTACGAGTAATTAAACGCATAAGGGTTTTGAATAGGTTGATGCCTTTTGGAATATTTACGTTTTTGTTAAAAAATTAATTAAGTTTAATTTATTTTATTAACTGTGAGGATCTCATTAGTTTTTCGTAACCCTTATGTTTAATTGCTATTTTTAATAGAATTAGAAGAGGTTTATATATTGTTAATAAAATATAATATTAACATATAATATTGTAACCTTAGAGTTTGATTAAAGATTCTCAGATTCTTCCACGACAATTTATCATGTGCGATTAAAACTATTAAACTAGTTTATACTCTCTCCGTCCCAATTTAATAGTCTCTTTTGGGAGTTCTAGTCACTTTTTAATTAATTATATCTTGTAATTTATGATATTTTATGTAATTTTAAAAACATTGTGTTATTGAATTAATCGAGATCTATCAAACAAAATTCATATTGGATATAAATTTATTACCAATTTAAAGATATATATAATTTTTTGTCCGGTTAGAATAGAATGATGGACTATTAAATTGGGATGGAGAGAGTATTACTTTACTTCACTTAGTATTGTGAAGTAAAAGTTGGTTTTGACGGTAGCGGCTTTTGCAGCAGCTTCAGTGCCGGCGGCAACGAGTTCAAGTTGATTGTAGCACGTCTACCTCGAGTTGGTCTACCCCATGTTGGTTGCCCGTCTTGCTTGGCCTCTCCACTTGGCCACTTAGTAAGACTATATTTTAATTTAGTCATTTTGGTGGCCCACATATTTTATATGGCACATATTGATTACGAGTTTAATAGGATTTTTCATATCTTTATTTATTTTATTGGTCAAAAAGAGAAGCCATTTCCTAAATAGACTCTACTTTGATGGGAAGTAAGTATACTGTTCATTAAGGAAACCGGTCCTCTCTCTATCTATAAAAGTGCGTTTAGGATTCCATCAATTTAACGTGATATACCAAAACCGCTAGAAAGAAAGGCAAGAGAGAGAAACCTGCTTTCCACCTAGGGCTTAATGCTCAATCAAGAGATATTTAAGAGTTGGTTCAATTAATCACTGGATTGCTCAAGTTCCGCATTATTGGATCTGGGCACGCATTTTTTGATTATTTAACTTCCGCTTAATGATTGTTTTGTGATTATCATAATAGTTCTAGTCCCTGGCATAAACGTAGGTTGTTGATTATCCAACACCATTAAGAATAAACTTACACACTTCACCCACCTTCACGAGTGTAATTGATGGGTTCAGTTCCGGCATCTGGTTTCGCGCGGCCTTTTCTTTTCTTTTTTTGGTTGTATTTTGTCTCCTTGTTTTAGTTGTATTTTGTTTCGTTGTACTTTATTTCTGCATTAATATATCCGGGTTGATCTTGTTCGTAAAAAAAAAAAACCTCAATTTAAAGAAAAGAAGCTTATCATTTCCAATTATGAAGGCCAAAACATATAGGCTCCAAAACCTAAATTAAGGAAAGGTCCAGAGTCGATGGCTGGCATTAGGGGATCAAAACACAATTTTTCCACCACAAAAATCGGTTACACATAGAGTAAGAAATACAATTCTTAGTTTGCTGGATGGTAATGGGAATATGGTTGACAATCCTAATGCCATAAAATGAGGGATTTTTGGGGTTATTAGAGTATCCATAATACTATAATTAAAAGTAAAAGGTTTTTAAAGTTAATGTTAATATAAAATATGGCTCACAATACTATAATCAAACTTAACAATCTCCTTAGAAATAATCAAATTTTTGGCTTTGGATAACCAAAACTAGCAACCTTTTGACAATAACCAAATTTAATAGATCCTACATATTTTCAATCAAACACACAAATTATTATACAAAAATGTTCTATCTCTCCTCCCTTTTCCTTTCTCTCTTTCTTTTCAAACAATATTTTCGAAAAAAAAAAATATTTCACTAAAAAATTGTTTTTTTTTTTTTTAAGAAAACAGTTTTGTAAAATTAGTTTTTTTCCAAAAAAAAGTTTCAAAAGCTATTCTCTATTTCTAGTAAATAGTTTTTATTAGTTTCAAATTATTTTTAGAAAAACTATTTTCTACTGTTCACAGTTTTTAGTTTTTTGTAATTTGAAAAGATAACGTGACAAATTTTGGTTATCTAATTTTGATTTTCTCATTGTAGACATCTATATTGCTAAATTTAGCAATCTCTTAAATGAATAATCAAAAGTTGATGTGGCAATTTTTGGTTATAAATTTTTGACTATAGCATTGTGGATACCCTTATACAAGTTTATTAGGAACTAAATTTCTGGGCTGAATTGATTCAAAGGTTCATTTGGTTAAGGCTATTCAAAAAAAGTTTTATGTATTATGTATCGTAAGATACATTAATGAAAACAAATATAATATAAAATAATATTTATACTTAATTATAATATAAAATCTATTGGATATATGAAAACAAGTGTTTAATGTACGAAAAATAGGGTTTAGGATGAAAATTTTCAAAATTTTCAATTAGGGTCTATCATAGTGAAGCTTTTTGGTGCCTAAGTATGCAATACATGATTGAAATATGTTCATTCTTTTATTTGAACTTTGAATTTGCGTTTTCTCTAAATGGTTTGGATACCGTCATAGTTAGATCAATCGATCCAGAATGCGTTTGTGTTCCAATTCTTAAAATATTGTATGATTTCTTCTCAATAAGAAATCGTAGGATACGTTCCGAATCGGATTATGCTATTATATCATAAGATACGTCATCGTATCGTAGGATTTCTATACAGAAAGGATACGGGGTGGAATACGTATCGTTTTTGGAAGAAGAAAATACGAATCGTAGGATACGTATCTCGTATCGTAAGATTTTAACAACCGTGGCAGCTATAATGTACATTTTTTTATAATGGTTTCTTACTAAGGAGTGGAATGCAACAACCATTTCCTTAGTTCCTAAGGTTAATTAGTAACCCTTCCACCATTATAGGCCATTTCTTATTCTAATGTGACATTTTCAGAAGATGAGCCATTAAAGTAACCTCTTAACCAATTCTCTTTGTATGTACGACAGACAGAATAGCGAAGCGATTTTCTTTACAATTAAAAGGAGTAAAGAAACTTGTTCTGGTATTTCTTCTAGCCTGAGGATATTGACCATGGGACACCAGTACCGGGCAAGCAATGCAATGGCATTAAAATTGCCAGAAAAGCAATGGGCAGTTTACTGAAAACAAATTAAATAAACGTGCATATACTACTCATTTGCATAGGGGTACATCCATAGTTACACATCTCACAACAGCAACAGCAGAAATATATGCAATTCCATCAAAGGAAACTCACGGTGTTGCTAAGAGAACATAGTTACTTCCCTCACAAGTGCATGGGTCTTGGAGAACCGAACAAGTTTTGCTCAATTTAATTTAGACACCTTTGAGATATTAGCACTTTTTATGTATCGTCAACCTGCCCCTGTGAAACACCAGTATCAAACGGTCTCAGGCTCACAGCATCTTTGCACTTTAAGCAAAAAGTGAATGAGGAAGTTTGAGTCTACCTTCATCCCCCGTAAAGACAACAAAAATTAGTCTTTAAACGCTGCTGCAACCACTTCAAAAGAGAAACAGTTGAATGGGAAACTAGTTATCATAAGAGGACTGCATGTTTCAGCAAGCAAGTGGAGTTCTCTTGTAGTCCATTTCACTTGCAGAACATAACTACTACATCAGGAGCAGTAGCGGATCCAGAAATTTTATACAGATGAGTCACCTCTCAAGCATAAAGTTGATAAAAGTTGTAACAATCCAAAATAATAGAAATAATTAGTGGCAGATCCAAAAATTTGTTATTTATTTTAGCTAATTTTATCTAGTGAAAACACTTAAATGAATGATATTGAAAAACATTAAGAAAAAATGAACGCACTAGTGTTTTTGTATTTTTACATGATTATGTATTATTTTTATTTGTATAAATAGTATAAGTTGGCTTTGTGATATGAGCAATATTAACACTTTTTTTTGTAAGCTCTTGATGGGGCAAGGTTCAACTCTCATTAGCAGCAATTTAGGAAGAATCTCTTGCTTTCCTTAAAACTTCTTACATCAAAAAACCAAATAAGCAAGTGGAGATGGGGCTCGAACCCTAGACATTCTACTAGTAAGAGCTGGCGCTTACAACGGATGCAAGAAGTCAATTTTGTCAATTCTTGCGTAATTTTATACATATTACTTACCTTTTGGTTCAAAAAAAACCCGATTCCGAAAAATCCAGGTGGATCACATGACCCATATATGCTTTAATTAGATCCACCCCTGATCAGGAGAGGATCTTGGAAAGGTCAACAACTTGTTAGCTGCAACGAAAATTCCTTCGGCATTGCATCATCTAGCATTAATGTATGGATAATAACCTTTTGCAGCACCTTTGGGTTCTTCAGAAGAAATTGTACAAAAGAGAAGAAGTTAGATTCACAGCCAAACCAACTTGAATTAGCAAACACAACTTTTTTGAGATGCAGTGACAAACACTTGAAAATCCTCTTTTGGGATGTCCAGTAGTGCTGTAATTCGTAACTACCAAGTTTATCCTTCTGCACTCATACATAATGAGGACCACTTTTGCACATCTCATGAAATAATCTCAAGAAGATATTGAAAGGGCTCTGAAAAACACACCATATAACTTTCGGAAGACAACTTGGTCATAACTAAGGTCTCCAAATTCGATGAAAGTCCGAGCATGGTTGCTATCCAAGGGAAGACGTCATCATCCAGCCAGGCCTTCAGTGTCAGAGAGGTGGAATTCAACAACGGAGAACTCAAGCCTTTTGCTTCCATAGACGATAGTTCCTTTACCAGTCAAGGAAATATTTCAAAGGGCAGAAGACAACAAAAAAAAACCGAGTAGAATATTCAGCAAATTGGTCTAAAGTCCAAAAGATGAGGTCTTAAAGTAGATTTAGTTCAACTTAAGTTTCAGTGATGTGTAAAGTCCATTAATGAAAATATTTTAGAATTTAAGGTCCGTGAAAAGACCAAATTGCCTTTAATGAGACAAGTCCCTTATTTGGCTAACACAAAAAATGTCTTTTTTCATTTAAATGATCTTAAATGAGACAAGGGTCTTGTTTGGTTAACGCAAAATATGTATTTTTTCGTGTTTTTCGATCTTGTTGCACTTTCATAGGATACCCTAGGATTTTAGGCACTTTCATAGGGTACCCTAGGGTTTTAGGCACTTTTATAGGATTTTAGGATTCATTTTCCTATTATAGGGTTTTAGCGGTTTAGACACTTTCATAGGGTACCTTAGGATTTTAGGCACTTTCATATATATGGTACCCTAAAATTTTAGACACTTTCATAGAGTACCCTATGGTTTTAGGCACTTTTATAGGGTTTTAGAGTTTATTTTCCTATTATAGGATTTTAGCGGTTTAAGCACTTTCATAGGATACCTTAGAGTTTTAGGCACTTTCATATATAGGGTGCCCGAAGATTTTAGGTACTTTCATAGGGTACCCTAGGGTTTTAGGCACTTTCAACGCCGGTCAACCTTGGTCAACGCCGGTCAACCTTAGTCAACGCCGGTCAACACCAGTCAATGTCAGTCAATGCTGGTCAACGCCGGTCAACTTTGGGAGGGGCTATTTATAAATCTTGGACATAATTAATGTCCTTTAGACTTTAGAAGAAAATATTTATGTCCTTATTATGGTAAAAACCCTTATAGTATATCCTCATACTCAATTTACCCTAAAATATTCTCAAGTCTTCGTAATTGTACCATTCTTCTGCAGGGCCGGCGTCGTAACAAATTACCTTCTCGTCGGAACCATCATAGTAAGTGCATTCACGGAAAAGGAGGGTCGGCGAGTAAGTCCAAAGGGATTTTCACCGTTTCGACAAAACCTAGGTTCTGATCGCGTCTTCGAGTGGTAAGAGAGAGAGAATATGAATGAGCAGAGAGTCGGGCAACTCACTGAGTCGATCAACGCCGGGTTTGCTCCTACATGGTGGGTTTCGGACCTTTCGGTGTCTGCATCCTTGTGTGTTTCGTCACGTCACTATGGCTCTAACCTTTTACCTCTGTCGGTGGTGGTTGGTGACTGCGACTTGGAGAGTCTATCTGTTTACCGGAGAGGTTTGTAGGTTCTCTCCAACATGATTTCCCAACCTAAACGACAACAGGAGGGATTGGGATTTTTTTTTGGAATTTTTTTAGAAAACACTTGAAAAAAACACATCAATTCAGCATCTAAACCCCCATTTTCAGCAGTTGTTTTCTCAGAGTTCAGCTTCAGCTTTCACCACTTAATTCACCTACATCATGCCAAATTTTGCCACTAGACACCCAATTACAGAGAAGGTCCAATCTTAGTTCTTAGAAATTCAACACTTAACAATGGCAAATTAATTAAGCCTTAAAACCCCTGCAACCAAATCAAAACTTCAGCATGAGTATAACTCAGGAGATGAAGATTGGTTTTCAGCTCTGAAAGCTCATTTGTTCATGTGATGTCTAGCATTTATTGTTACGCAGCATTGCATTATCAAGCTCAATTCAAAGAAAAGAAGCTTATGATTTCCAATTATGAAGACTAGAACATACAGGTTCTAAATCCCAAATTAAGGAGAGGTCCAGAGTCAAGAGTTTTAAGGCTTTGTTCGTTTTGACATTTAACTCTTTTTTTTTAACTTTATTTTCTAATTATTACCCTATTTTTTCAATTTTTACTTTCATTTCTCTTTCTATCTCTCTCTATTCATTACATTTCTCTCCAATCATTATCCTATTTCTCTCTCCACCTACTACCAAAACTAAAATACTCAAAACTCTCAAACGAACAAGGCCTAAATGGGGGATTTTTTTGGTTACTGTACTATACAGGTTTACTAGGAACTAAATTTCTGGGAAGAATTGATTGAAAGGTTCAGTAGGCTCAGACTTTTCAGAACAAAGTTCTTGTCTCTGTTAAAGATCAGTTAATGAGACCCATTACTTGAGAGGAAATCAAGAAAGCCCTCCTAGATATAACAGCAAAAAGCTTCATATCTAGGCAGGTACAACTGGTATTTTTGCTAACAGAATTGAGATCGAGATGGATGGTTTAGATTTGGTGGCAGCTACAATGTACATTTTTTGATAATGATTTCTTACCAAGGGAGTGGAATGCAACAACCATTTCCACTCCTGGATCATGTCCGACATGATTGGATGCTTACGACAAGTTGGCGCTGAGTGGTACGGCTTGGACACATGGCAACCGCAGATGTATCGTAACAATCGTCATGCACGACTGTATAGTTCTGTAAAATGATTACAGATGACGTCAAGAGGGCACATGAGGAGTGCAGGTGCTCGACACGAGATTACTTGGTTCCCAAATCCAGTCTTTCAACAAAAGGTCCATGAAAAGCCCAGTAGAGACTTACTTAACATAACTGCTTGCTTCTTTGATTTTGGCGGTTTTTACAATTGACAAGAAGAGAGGTTGTGCGCCATCAAATGGACGTGAGAAATAATCGTGCAACCAAATTCGGGCATTTTCCATAAGGATTCCTTCCAATAATCTATGCGTGTTGTAGCGGGCCGAACATAATTCTGTTGGAGCTCGGCCTGATCCTCGGCACACTAGCTGTCGTTGCTCCCTACGCCTTGCCTCCGCCGACTGTGAGAATTATGTTAAGCTTGGCTCCTATTTTGAAGCAAGTTCCGCGTACAATCTACGCCTAGCCCGAAGCCCTTTCGAGCTCGGCTATCCTTCAAGCTCAGCCACCGCGGGGGATTGGTTCCTCTGACGTTACCTGCCTAGCCCAAATCCCTTCGTGCTTTGCGACTCCTCGGGCTCGGCTCACTCCACCATCCTCTGGGTTCGGCCACCCGCGGCCACATGCCCACTCACGTGCGGAGACGGTTACGCCATGGGATAATCATCAGCGCACATGGGCCATGCCAGCTCACCCCCAAAAGCGGTTACCAGATCTATCCGGTGACGTCGCCTGGCACACGCAGGGCACGTGTCCGTGCTTGGAGAGCAAGTCAAGGAGATTCTATAAATACCAAAGGATAGCGCCTCTGGGAAGGTACGCCCAATACCCACTCAAAACCCTAGTCTCTTTGCTCTCTCTCTCTGCACATACTCATCCTCTCGTCGGAGGGCCTTGCCTGGAAACCCCCGGCCAGGTCTTAGTCGTGCGTTTATTGTGCAGGTGAAGCGGAGAAGGCTAGGCAATCACTGAACCAACGGAGGAAGGAACCAGGTTGAGGATCACGGGCCACACAATTGGTGAACCCGACGTGAAACTTCTCAGCTTCTGATCCAAACGGCTCAAACCCTACTCCAAACCACCTTCCTCATCCACCAACAGTCAAAAACTCAACCACGATGGGCGGAGATCCACCAGACGTTACCGTTTCGGGGGCCAAAGACGCCAGTGGAAACACAATCCTCCCACCGTTCCCCGAGAGACACATGTCCATTTTCGTCCCACCGAGTTCCAGCCTATCCCCAGTGACGGACGACATAACGGCGGCTTACATCCGCTTGCTGCAGCGTCGAGATGACGAAAGGGACAACGAACTGGCGGCGCTGAGGGCGGAGGTGGCCCAGATGAAGCAACACTTACAAAACCCAACACCAACCGCCTCCATATTTACAGGAGGAAGAAGGCGGAGACGAAGAGGCTCGCCCCCTCTACCTCCCCCACCCCCCCTCCTCCACCACAGCACGAGCAACCAAACGAAACGGGCCATCGTGTCTTCGTCAAAGACCGCCTCGGTCTTCCACCAGAGACGGGCGACGCCAGGGAACTTATCCTCTATAAACGACCAACGGTATCCGGAACTCAGCGCTCAAGGTCCCACCGCGAGCGGACCCACACAAGGGACACCGAGTCTTTCACGAGCACGTACTCGACTGGTCGCGCGGAGTTCTCTCGCACAACGGCCTCGTGCCGCAGTTGAGACTCCGTCGAGACCAGGCGCCACGTCTCTGAACGCCTCGGGGAGATCCCACTTGAAAACCTGGATAACGACAACTATGCTCGGCGAAATGGGAAAGGTGTACGGATTGAAGGGGCGGTGAACAGGAACACGACTTGTGGCGAAAGAGAGAAGTCCGTTGACCACCCCCACAGAGCAACCACAGATCTACGAGACAAGCTCTGCCGCCGAGTACATGAGAAAACTTCAGAAAGAGAAAAAGACTCAAAGAGGACGCGGACGGACGAGCTCGGCAAACCGCCACGCCCAGGATTTGAGCGACAGCTAAAAGACCTTGGTGTCTCACCCTTCACTTCCCATATTGTCAACACTGTAGCCGAACCCAACTTCCACCTACCAAAATTCACGAAGTTCGATCCAAGCACCTGCGAAGCCTACACCCACATGATCCACTTTCGCCAAACCATCGAACTCTGCACCACCAAGGATGAGATCAAATGCAAAGCGTTTCCGTCCAGCCTAGGCTCCCTTGGACTCTAGTGGTTCAACAAATTGCCCGCTGGATCCATACGGAACTTGGCCGACCTTGAACGCGCATTCAATACTCACTTCATCACCAGTAACAGGACAGCCAAGGAGCCTGAGTCTTTGTCTCAGATGAGGAAACTACCAAACGAAACACTCTGGCAGTACGCCGAGCGTTACTGGCAGCTTTTCAATGAAATCCCTAGAATCGACGAGTACTGGGCCGCACGCACTTTCAAAAATGGGTTGGAGTCTGGTAGTAAGATACTCGACGAACTGGCTATTCGACCTCCACACGGCATGAGAGAGTTAATGCGTGTTGTAGAATGGTTTTGCACCCTCGAAGAGTTCTACGCGGACAGAGCTGCTCAGGGGATTCCCAATTCAACGACCCTTCTGCCGACGACGGCTTCTCAGCTGCCAACACCAATCGCTACTCAGCAACCCCAGCAAAAGAAGCATGTCAACAACATCAAGGAGGGGAAGAAGCGCCAGCCGAAAGAGCACGACTACGTGGCTGAAACCACCCACTTCAAAGAGCCTATCTGGTCGTTCTTAAAGGAGATCATGAGGCAACCGTGGTTCGAGTGGCGGCAAGGTAAGCTCGGCACGGACAATGGCCAAGCGGATCAGAACCCAAGAAAGAAGTGCTCGTATCATAACGAGCTCGGCCACTAGACGACGGCGTGTGCTCCGTACAAAGCATTGTTGGAACGATTGGCGGCTCAAGGCCATCTCGATCAGTACATAGATCACGCAAAAACGCCCGCCCGTCCACCTGCCGGAAATCCCAACCCCAACGAACCAAGGCCGATGATACACGTTATCCACGGCCCGGTGACGAGAGAATCCGAAACACACCTTCGAGCGGACCTCGATCGTGCTTCCACTTCTAAACAGGTACTTGCAGTAGGCCCCGGGTCGAAACGCTCGCGGCCAGCCGAACTGCCTAAATGGACCATCACATGCACCGAGCGCGACCTCGAGTTTGTTCAAACCCCACACTCCGACGCTCTTGTCGTAACCGTACAAATCGGGGTCCACGATGTCAAACGCGTCCTCATCGATCAGGGAAGCTCCACTGAGGTGATGTACTATGACTTGTTCAAGAAGCTCGAACTCCCAGAGTCAGCCCTACAACCCGCTGAAGTACCACTCGTCAGATTCAACGGCGCACCTGTCTGGCCACTAGGTCGGATCTTCCTGCCAGTTGTTGTCGGCTCAAGAACGGTGAGCGTCGAGTTCATTGTCGTCAATGTGTCGAGCCCGTACAATGCCATACTTGGCCGAACGTGGCTACATAGCATGCAAGCCATCGAGTCAATTTACCACCAGGTCGTCCGCTTCATCGGTGCCAGTGGCCGACAGGAGGACCTACGTGGCGACCATGTGGCCTCTAAAAAGTGCTACGTTTCAACTGTCCACAATTCTGCGAAGGCCAAACAAGTGCAATGGGTTGAAGTCCCAGACAGGACCGTGATTGACGATGTCGGCCAGAAAGCTGAGGACAAAGCCGAAGAGAACCTCATTCCCATGCCTGTGAACGAAGACGGTTCCCGTTTCTTCTTGCTCAGTTCCTCCCTCAGTGACACCGACCGCAAAGAAATGTTCGAGTACCTGAAGAACAACATGGAGGTCTTTGTGTGGACACCCAACGAGATGCCAGGTGTTAACCCTCACTTCATCTGTCACTCCCTCAATGTCAAGAAGGACGCCAAGCCTGTAGTCCAAAAAGCACGACGTTCGGCCGTAGACCATGCTGACGCCGTCGTTGAAGAAGTAAAACGGTTGCTGGAGGCCAACGCCATCCAAGAAGTCCAGTACCTAACTTGGCTATCCAACACGGTGGTTGTTAAGAAGAAGAATGGCAAGTGGTGAGTCTGCGTGGACTATACTAACCTCAACGACGCTTGTCCAAAGGATTGGTTTCCGCTTCCCAAAATCGACCAACTGGTCTATGCAACGGTAGGACACGCTCGGTTAAGCTTCCTCGACGCCTATCGCGGCTACCATCAAATAGCCATGGACCCTGACGATATGGAAACGGCCTTCATCACCCCATACGGTATTTTCTGTTATCGTGTCATGCCATTCGGCCTTAAAAACTCTGGCACCACTTTCAACCGCGCCATATTCAAGATGCTGAGCGAGCAAATTGGCCACACCGTGGAAGCATATATCGACGACCTCGTCGTCAAAAGCCAAAAGGAGGGCAACCACCTCCAAGAGTTGAAGGAAGTGTTCGACATTCTTAAGTTCTATAAGCTCCGCCTGAACCCCGAAAAGTGTGCGTTCGGCGTTAGCGCAGGGAAATTTCTCGGACACTTAGTCACCAGGCGAGGTATCGAGGCTGACCCTAACCAAATCAAAGCTGTCAATGACCTGCGACCTCCTAAAACGATCAACGAAGTTCAACGCCTTACAGGGATGGCGGCTGCTCTAAACCGGTTCATCAGCAAATCCTCTGACAAGTGTCATGCCTTTTTCCACACTCTAAAGGGCAAAAGCCGCCGCAGTTTCGAATGGACACCCGATTGCGACGTCGCTTTGGTCGAACTCAAAGCATACTTGAGCTCAGCTCCGTTGCTGGTGAAACCAAAAGCATTCGAGACTCTTTATTTGTACCTTGCCGTCTCCGCCCATGCCGTCAGCTCGGCACTTGTTCAGCAAGAAGGGGCAGCTGACATGCCCATTTAATTTACCAGCAAAACACTCCTCCCCGCCCAAACACGTTATCTCCCTCTGGAGAAACTTGCTCTAGCCCTCGTCTCAGCGGCACGAAAACTGTTACCATACTTCCAGGCCCATACGATCACTGTATTGACGGAACACCCTCTCAAAGCCCTCTTCAGGAAGGCGGATCTCTCCAATCGTGTCTCCAAGTGGGTCGTTGAACTGGCAAACTTTGACATTCGCTTCGAGCCGCGGACCGCAATCAAGGGACAGGTGTTGGCTGACTTCATCGCAGAACTCACCCCAGCGGACACGGCGGTGCTCACTGCTCCACAACCAGCCATAGCCGAGCACAGCCCCGAACACAAGCCATGGCACCTCTTCCAAGGTGACACTTGGCGACTCCACGTAGATGGGGCTTCCAACAGCAATGGGGCTGGCGCGGGGGTAGTCTTGGTTTCCCCTTGTGGGACACTTCATGAAAGCTCTCTCACCATTGACTTCCCCGCCACCAACAACGAAGCTGAATACGAAGCCTTCATCGCTGGCTTACGCTCGGCTATTGCCATGAAAGCTACCGACCTTGTTGTCTATTGTGACTCCCAACTCATTGTTAACCAAGTCCTTGGCGACTACGAAGCTCGGGACCCTCGCATGTCAAAGTACCAAGCTGCGGCAGCCAAACTCATTTCCTACTTCAGCAATTTCAGCATCGAACAAATCAATCGCGACCACAACGCACACGTCGACGCTCTCGTCGGCCTCGCATCGGCGTCCAAAGCCTCAGAATTCAAAACCATCAACTTCGGCAGCATTTACAGCCCATCTTTTGAGCCCACCCCAGAAGTTCTCAATGTCGCGCTCGGTTCTAGCTGAATGGATGAGATTGTTGCGTTCCTCAAGCACGACATCCTGCCCACAGACAAGAAAGAGGCTTACCGTGTGCGAAACAAGGCCGCCTACTACTGGCTCTCCGAAAGCGGCCAACTCTACCGAAAATCCATCTCTGGACCATATCTCCTCGTTGTCCACCCCACTCAAGTACCTAAAATTGTGGCCGAACTCCACTCAGGCAGCTGCGGCTGCCATTCTGGCGACCGCTCTCTCTGTCAGCGTGCACTAAGCCAGGGCTACTTTTGGAAGAACATGAAGAAAGACTGTGAAGAGGTCGTAAGCAGATGCCACTCATGCCAGCTTTTTTCCCCCATCCCTAAACAACCCGCCCAGAATCTTTCCCCAATCACAAGTCCTTGGCCTTTTGCACAATGGAGGCTTGATATTGTGGGCAAACTTCCAACAGCTCCTGGCGGCTTTAAGTTCTTGATCACCGCAACGGACTACTTCTCCAAATGGGTTGAGGCTAAACCACTCGTAACGATGACCGAGGCCGACGTCCGAAGATTTGTCTGGCGAAACATTGTTACCAGGTTCGGCGTCCCATATGCTATCTTCTCTGACAACGGAACACACTTCGTCGGTAAGGACCTCACCAACCTCTGTGCCGAATTTGGGATACGCTTTTTCAATTCCACGCCCGCATACCCCCAAGGGAACGGTCAGGCCGAAGCAACAAACAAGACGGTTTGTGCTGGAATCAAGCGTCGGCTGAACTCCAAGAGAGGGAAATGGGCTGAGGAGTTACCCCGTGTCCTATGGGCCTATCGCTTTACACCACGGCGTTCCACCTGCCAGACACCATTCTCAATGACATTTGGCATGGAAGCCGTGATTCCATTGGAGTCTAAGTTTCCAACTCTCAGGACAGAGACATTTGATCCCACCACAAATGATGATGCTGTGGCACAAGAGCTGATCCTGGCTGAAGAAAAGCGTGATGACGCTCGTTTGAAACTTGCTGAGTACCAGCAACAAGTGGCCAAGGGATACAACAGAAGCGTGAGGGTCAAGAAATTCAAGCCAGACGATTTGGTCTGGCGAAAAGTTGTGCAAGCCAGCAAGAAAACGAAATTCAAACCCAACTGGGAGGGGCCTTTTCGTATTGTCAAAATTGCTGGTGAAGGTGCCTACGTGTTGGAGGATATGAATGGGAAAGTCCTCACTAACCTATGGAATGCACAGAACCTCAAGAAGGCATATATGTAGAGCGACCCCAACAGTGTGTCTCATGTTCGGCCTCGGCTGCTTCCTACCTTGTTTTCTTTGTTGGCTTCGGCCTAAGTTTTTTTACTTTTCTACCTGTACTTCGTTCGTTGAATGAAAGAACCATCATTGAATGAAAGAAACAACTTGTCTGGCAGCAGTTGTCCTTAAGAATTCTAAACTTCATTTTCCTTTACATTTTGTACTTCGGCTAACTTGGCCGACCACAAACGCTGACCTCGGTCACACCCACAAACGGCTTTTACGCCCTTGCTTAGGCCATTATTACTGCCCAAAGAAGCAACCAACGGACATCAGGTCCACCGAGCCCAGAGACACACTATACGGCTGGAATTTGGGCTCGGTTCAACTTGGCAAGACTATGAGGTCGGCCACAGCCTGGTTACACACACACTTTGGTGAGCAAACCAAACAACCATTACAACACCTTATCAACTTGGCTAGGGGCTGGCATCTTGGCCGAGTCCCACACCACGGATAAGGGACACTCAACAAACCTTGGCAGTTAACCAACGCGCCGTCCGCAACATGGCCGAGAAAAATCTTCTCCACTGTCCTACTCTACTTTGGTCACGGCTCGGCAGTTACCCATAGCCAGCCATTTCTACATTGGCCGACAACGATGTTACACAGCCGAACCTGGACCAAAGTGGGGGCTACGAATATCTACTTCAAACAAAACTAAACAATATGCCAAGCTCGGCTAGGTAATGAAATGTGGCAAACAAGTTAACTACAAGTCCGAGCAAACAGTGCAAAAGTGGAGTTATCCAATAGAAAGAAAACATCTTGCATTTAGGTTCGGCAAAAAGTTCACAGCCAACAACATTTACTTACATCTGGAACGGCAAAATCCAAGCTCGGATCTGTCCAGCCCAAACGTTTCAAGTACAAGCAAAACAGAAATTAACAAAATACAAGTAAAGGGTGATTGACTACGGTGACCGGCACCCAAAAATCGGTACCTGCAAGCACGTCCCCCTCAGCCCTGAGCAGCATCTTCAACATTAGCACCAGCCTCGGCAGCAACGTTAACTTCGGATGCATCGACGTTTGCCTCGACCTCGGTGCTTTTATCAACTTTCAACGGATTAGCCTCTGCAGCTGTAGCAGACTTTGGATCGGCAACACCAGCAGCCTTGTCAGGGCCCTTGCCATCCTTTAACCCACCAGTGTCACCCCCGTCGTCGGCATCGGCATCATCCAGCGTAAGGTCCTCCACATCTTCTTCACTTTCAGGGAACTCCTCCGGAGGGAGGGGTGCGCACTCCTCCTCGGTGTAAGGAAGAATGAGCTTGGGGGTTGATGCGGCTGGAATTGACTTCATAAAATTAGTGTCGGCTTTGAGTTGCATGACGCCACAAGCAACCTTCAGGCCATCCTTGTAGCCAGTTCGGTAGGCGATGGGGATCCTCAGCCTAATGGCGTCATTCACCATTGACCGAGCGTCGCGCATGTACTCGGCCCCGGCTCGGTCAAAGCCGGCCTGGTAGGCCTTCCCATCCACCTCATTCATCTTTCTCTTCTCTCTTCTTAGCACCTTAGCCACCTCACGTTCGGCTGCCTTCATCTTCTCCTCCATCTCATCCCTCTCCTTCTCGAGCTCAGCAATATGAGTTTTGGCCATCTTCAGGCTGCCTTTGTAGCTCCTCACCTTCTCGCGCTCGACCTTCAGGTCTTCATGGAAGCGAGCACGCTCGACTAGATCGAGCTCGGCATCTTTAGATGAGCGGAGCAAGGGTTGTCCAGCCTAACAAACAGAGAACGTTAGCATGGAGGCTTCTAACATTAAGATGATGGTAACCAAAAAGGGACTGGGGTCGGAGTATGCCTGCACAAGGTAAGCACCGGCGTGAACTAAGCTCGGCTGGAGACCCTCCGGAATTCTGCATATTCTTTGGTAATGCCAGACCTTGGAGCATTGCAGTGGCCAACTGGGGTTCGACCTTGACGGAGTCGTCAACGGTTACAACCCTACCCTCGGCCATGGCATAAGAAGGAGCGAATTCCTGGGCGACATTACCTCCAGCCGAGCCCAGAGGGGCCTTTGCTGCCTTCGAACCACCAGCGGCCAACGATTGGGTCCTTTCCTGCTCACTGGGACGGATAGTCGGCGGCTTGGTCGGGAAAAAGTCGTGGGTGACTTTTTGCCTCTTCTTAGCGGGCTTGGCTATTCCAGACTCTTGGCGGACTGCCTTGCCATCCCTGATGTTGACACGGGCAACGTTTCGTCGGCCCATGTCAGCGGTTTGTTCGGGCACAAGAGTTTGGAGTGGGACGTTTATACCGGGAAGCTCTGGTTGACTGTCTCCGAACCAAAATTCAGTCGGCTTCCTGAAGGTCGGCAACTTGACTCTCGGCTGTTTGCTCCCTTTTGCTGGACCTGCTTTCTTTCCTTGGCTCTGATCTCCCGTGCTCGGCCTCGCCTCCTTGTCCCTCCGCCTGAGCTTGCCTTTATAAGACGACTCGTAAGCAAGCAGCGTCGGCGCGTCTCTACAAGCTTGGGCCAAAAGGATATCGACGTGCGCCTCGACGGACAAAGACTGTTGAGTCTTTGTGATGGCCCTGTGATCTGCAAAAACAAACAGTCAGTGGTCGGCAAAACGCATAGTTATCCATGCTCGGCTTTAACAAAGGCGGTGGAACTACCTCTGAAATCCTTAATCTTCGGGATGCTGAATCTTCGATTGGACTGGTTGCCGAACTCGAAGTTACCGCTCACTTCGACATAAAAATTGGCCCACTTGTCAGTGTCGGGCAAGCCATTAATTAAAGGCTGTTTCTTGTTGCGCGTCGACAGATATCGACGCTCGGTCTGGCCGTGCCTAGACATAATGTATGTGTGGAAAAGGTCAGCCACAGTGAATTCCAAATCATGGAGCTCCTTCAGCTTTATTACCGACATAACTATTCGATAGCTATTGACAGCAAAAAAGTGGGGGACGATACTAAACCTAGCCAGAATCTCCCTAAAAAATGGGTGAAGAGGAAACCTCAACCCGGCCTCACATATCACCATTAAAGGTACAGTGATGTGCTCGGGATGATGCTCCCTCTTGTCCTTTATTCTGTTGCTCGCCACTTGGCTGACGACAACATCGTCTGGAATGTTGTATTCTCGGCAAAAATTTTGGTATTCCCTAGGGTCCCCACTAAAAAAATGGGCATGGGGACAAACCTGGCCTTTTTCGTAAAGGTCGGCTACCTCATTGTTCTCGGATTGAGTCTTACTGTGCCTTGACGAACCAGCGTCGGCAGGAGCTCGAAGCCTAGACTCGGCCTCAGGCCCAAGTTGGGGCTCAGCCTCGGAGTGAGTCAACGGCGTCAACGTTATCTTGGGCTTGGTAATGAATCCCTCGTCTCCGTACTCATACACGCGCTCGGCGTTTGAATCGCTGGAGTCCGTTGACATATTCGAGGCGATGGAAGAAATCTACCATCGGCTTCTTTCAGAGTCAGAAGAAATGACTATGATTGGGTGAGCCAGACCTATCAAAAACAAACAGATGATGAGAAACCTTATCGTCGGCGACGGATGAGGATCTCCCTACGCTCGGCTACCCCACTGGCCCACCCTAACTTCATCCTACAGAGACTCAAGCTCGAGAAAACCTAAGACTCCAATTTGTGGGCTCGGCCAAGCCCTACCTACCTAGGAGCGGGGCTCGGCATTGGCCAAACAAATGAAACGATAAAAATTGTGCTCGGAAGAACGGCTTGAAGGCAAAGATGAACAGTCGTCCATCCCCACCTTCACACTGTTCACGCAGAACAGAAAACTCTCAAAACCCAGAAAAAATGATGGGAAAAGACGTAAAAACTGCATAAACGCTGGGAGAAGCAAGGTTTGAGCATTACCTGAAGATTTCAACGAGATTTGGTGAAGAATCTACCTGGAATCAAGATTGGAAGGCGAACGAACACAAGGAGGAGCTCTGGCTTTGGAGTTCTAGAGAGAGAGAGAGTTTGTAACCTCTCTCTCACCCCTCGTCGCTCTATATATACAGCTAGGGTTTGGAAGTTTGGGTTTCCCGCCCATCATTACACCGCCGAACGAGGGACCGGTAAACGCTTGACACGTGGCCATGACAGGTTCAACCTTGCAGTGCTGCATGCGTGCCAACCGTCCCTCTGTCAGCCGTACACAACCACAGAGAGACACTTGGCGCACTACGGTTGGTTCTTGCCCTTGGCGGCCTGTGAAAGGTGATTGATGCTCGGCCAAGTTCTGTCCTATAGCTATGATGCGTGCTCGGCGTCAAGGATGCTAGGCCAAAGTTTTACTTCAATCCCAACCACACGCTCGGTGACGGCTGTGATTGAGTGGCTATTGTAGCGGGCCGAACATGATTCTGTTGGAGCTCGGCTTGATCCTCGGCACACTAGCTACCGTTGCTCCCTATGCCTTGCCTCCGCCGACTGTGAGAATTATGTTAAGCTCGGCTCCTATTTTGAAGCAAGTTCCGCGTACAATCTACGCCTAGCCCGAAGCCCTTTCGAGCTCGGCTATCCTTCAAGCTCGGCTACCGCGGGGGATTGGTTCCTCTGACGTTACCCGCCTAGCCCAAATCCCTTCATGCTCGGCGACTCCTCGGGCTCGACTCACTCCACCATCCTCTGGGTTCGGCCACCCGCGGCCACTTGCCCACTCACGTGCGGAGACGGTTACGCCATGGGATAATCATCAGCGCACATGGGCCATGCCAGCTCACCCCCAAAAGCGGTTACCAGATCTATCCGGTGATGTCACGGTGACGTCGCCTGGCACACGCAGGGCACGTGTCCGTGCTTGGAGAGCAAGTCAAGGAGATTCTATAAATACCAAAGGATAGCGCCTCTGGGAAGGTACGCCCTAATACACGCGAATACCCACTCAAAACCCTAGTCTCTTTGCTCTCTCTCTGCACATACTCATCCTCTTGCCGGAGGGCCTTGCCGGGCAACCCCCGGCCAGGTCATAGTTGTGCGTTCATTGTGCAGGCGAAGCGGAGAAGGCTAGGCAATCACTGAACCAACGGAGGAAGGAACCAGATCGAGGATCACGGGCCACACACGTGTCAATCGTGCTGGAAACGATTTGTATATCATTGCAGTTTACATGTCTTACTCCATATCCGCAAATATAGTGAGCCTCTCTACAAACAGGAAATGAAAAGTGAAGTTCAGAAATGCCATTGCCCAGTAGTCAGATGCCATTCTTCTCAACTGAGTCTCTCCCCAAAACCAATCACATTTTTGACTGTGTCACAAACACTAGCGTCAAAATCAAGAGGTCGCACGTTCAAATCTTATGGAGGCAAAACATTCTAAATCTTGAAACCACTAGAGGGTTTGTTTGTTCATTAACTTCAAGCCCCAGAATCAGTCTAGGAGTGCACAAGCTCGCCCGGGAATGTAGTCATCAAAAAAAAAATTTAATCTCATATCACCGAAACATTTGTTTTACTAATAAAAATTGTTAATCGGTCTCATGGTTGTTTGCTTATTCTTGATCGCTTGATTGTTAGCGCACGTACATGGGTTAAACTTCTTATACTCCTCCAGTTGATTACTTTACTGCTTAGCAGCATTTTGTAGTTGATTTCATATTTGATAGGCTTGTTGAGATAGCCATCACATGCTTCAACTGGGGACTTGGTTGTACAATTGCACGCCAAGTGTTCGTTAACTTGTTTAAATGGTTATTTGGGGAAATTCCTAACATCAAATGAAACAAGAGCACAAATTCGGGTGCTTTACCATGTGTACATACTTGGAGTTATACATTTCTACTCTCAGTTAGGAACGAAAATTAGTCTGATCAATTACGTGCCGCTTTTTGACTCGCAGACTGGTTTGTATTACAATCTTTTCCCATTGTTTAAATCCTGCGCCCTTATTACTTGCACGCTCTTACAAATATCTGCATTTTTCTTCCCCGTACACTTAACTGTAACCGCGTTGCTCACTGCTTGACAAATTTTTATGCTCATTCCGTAAACTTTAGTGATGTTGTAGCCTGGTAGCTTTGTGTAACATTTTCCTCACTTCCCTTTTTTTGTCTTCTTTAATAATGGAGATTCCCAAAAACAAGAAAATAATTGTGGTTTGCCTTTGTTTTCTTTCCATAATTATTTGTGGTGGTCCACTTGAGTTGGATATCTACCTTCAAATTGTAAGACAATACATATGAATACAAGTTGTTGCAAAAAAAAAAAAAGGTTGATTTGACCAAAAAAAATGTTGACTTGGCCTCATATACCGGGTTCCACCTGTATGTGAGAGAAATGTAGTAGAGGCTTGCCACACCGATGTGCCTCTAGCATTTTTGTTTTTTTTTTGTTCCCCAACTAGCTGAATGCATGGTAGGATCCTTCCTTGGTCTTAAGTTTTTCTAAAGGTAACTTATTTTTTATTTTGTTCGTCTTTTAAAAAAAATTTAAATTTGCATGATTTTTTTTAGATTAATCATCTTTCTCAATAAAAGAAATTTAAAAAGTATAAAATTATGGCAAAAAAAAGTTTATTAAAAATGAAAAAAATGTTCCGATAACGAAGAAATGTTTGGGGATATGATTTTTGCGCTCCAAGAAAAGCTGGAGGCGCTCCAAATTTGTCTCCTTCTGCCATTCAAAATAATATGCTGCATTTGCAGTCCAAACCAAGTCAAGAACCATTTTGCAAATAATTCTGTGGGACCCACTTAGAGGTCCCACACAAACGATCTGAACCATTCAAAATTTATAAAATAATTTTTGATTTATTTTGAAAAAATTTAGCATAATTGGATTTTGTTTAAGTAATTGATCAAATTTGTTCCACTTTTCATTCAAAATTCAAGACCCTAAACTCTAAATAATCTTGAATGGTTCGGATCAGATAGTTTATTTTTTGTTTATAATTTTCAAGATCAATAAAAAATTTATTTTTTAATTTTTTAATTGTTCGAATCATTTGTGAAAGACTTTTAAGTGGGTCCCACACAATCATTTGCCAAATTGTTCTTGATTTGGTTTTGGGCTGCAAATGCAGCAAATTATTTTGAATAGCAGAAAGACAAATTTGGAGCGCCTCCGGCTTTTCTGGGAGTGTAGAAATCATATTCCAATGTTTGGTTTAGAGCATTGGTAATCATATCATGTACAGTACGTGTCTGTTTTGGTTGTGGTGGAAAGTCAATGTGAATGCTTCTTTTGAGATGGGATCAAATTGGAACTGTAACACTTGGAAAGAGCGCGCGCTCTCTCTCTCTCTCTCTCTCTCTCTCTCTCTCTCTCTAGATCTCTCTTCTCAGTTCTGATCCTTCTTCTCTGTTTCTGGCCCGAATTCTGAAGAGTAACTGCAAATCGGTAGCTCTTACTACCTCGGCCGGAGTACTGAAGCCCCAATTTCCGGTGGAAGAGTAACCCGAATTAATTCTGGTAATGAACTACGTACTGTTGCTCCCAAATTCTCTGGTTTTTTCTTCCTTGATGTTTTTGTTCACAAACATGGAACAGATCTGAATAGTTTATCAGTTTCTTAGCGGAAGATCTGAATAGGACTTCCAGGGGAGGTCCTCCTGATTTTGGACAAACTATTTTTTGGTAGAAATGTCTAAATATTAGTGGTAACATGTGTTTAACTCTCTATGATAAGAAATTTTTCAGAGCTGGTCAGGTATTACGTGGTGTCCGCTCGGCACATTCGGGCTGTCCATTTCGGTTTTGGACGATTCGGATTTGGAGAGAAAAAAATGAGTGGTAAGGTGAAGGGAGAGAGGGTTTTAATCTAGGCCGTCCGACACGATTTTGGACGACCCAGATGGGTTGCTCGGGCACCGCATGAGCACGACCACATGCTACCAAAAAATTTCTCATATTTTTACCCACATTTATTACTAAATGGCACATTCGTAATTAACAAGTGACGTACTTGTAATTAATGAGAGAGAAAAGAGGGTTTTGAAAAAATGGTTATGAGTTTGAGTCTCCCCAAATTTGGATGAGGAAATAGTTAGAACTTAAAATGGATAGGCTAATGGGTACATGACATTTGAGATGGATTTTTAACCTTTTTTCTCAAATTTTGGTTATGGAGAATAAAATGGGTAAGGATTGGAGATTTTTTAAACACGGCATATCCTATACTTGTCGCCAATAGGGGTGTCCAAGAAAACTACCCGAACCATAAATTCGGTCCATCCCCATCCTATTTGGTCCGATTCTGCGGTCAGGTTATGGTTCTAAAAAAATAAGAACCATTAATTTTGGTTGGGTTACTGATTCTCAATTAAAGAATCGTGGTTAAAATCGGACCGAACCGTTTAGAACTAATATATATAATTATATAAAAATAAATATATGTGTAGAGATTGGTCTACTTTTTGAACATAGAAGAAGTTAGTGCTGCTGATTTAAGTGATGTTTTGTACATTAGAGATGCTGTTCTTTACTTCAAGATATGCTGCTATATTTTAGAGTTTATGATATAGATTTAATTTTAGTCCTAAATGTAATGGGCCATTAATGTTTTTCTGGCGTTTGAATTTAATTATTTCATGAGTGGTTTTGGCTACTTTATTGGTGATTTTCATCAATGTTTTTTAGTCAAGTGTCAAGTATTTCGTGAACCATATTGGGTTTTGATTCTTAATAAAATGTCTATTATTATTTTATGAGTTATTTGATGTTTTAAAATTTTAATTTTATGAGTTTATATTTTGTGAATACGTGTTTGGATGCTAATTGGATTGAATCGAAACCGAACCAAAACCGGACCGGTTTTGTGGTTTGATTCTGGTTAAGTTTCACACATATATTGGTTAGATTCTGGTTCCCAATTTTCTAGCACCGTTCGAAATTGTCCGGTTACTGATTTTCTAGATAACCGGACCAATCCGGACCGTGTACACCCCTAATCGCTGAATCCACCTGTACAAAATGCCTTAAAACTGAAATTTTTTTTTTAAAATTTCTCTTTGTATGAAAGTTTGTATTTAACTTTTGAAAGCTCAAATTATCAGTCATTTATTGCTTTTTTCATAAATCTAACTTTCTGAAACATAATTTTGTAGACAAAAGAGAGTATTGTAACTAGGGAAAATGACAGTCCAGGACGTGTTTTGATAATTAATATCCGCTAAGAACATTTTTAGCATTAACAAATGTTCTCAGCATGTCCTTGGCGGATATTAATTATCAAAACACGTCATTAACTGTCATTTTCCCTTGTAATTATTGGGTTATTATATTCAAAACCTTAAGAAGATTTATCTTACAACTTTATGAAGTTGAATTAAGTATAAAAGGCATGTAGAGTGTAGTGTAGTTGGTTACTCCCTTATATTTCCATGCACATAGGTAGGGTTCGATTTCCGTAAGCACCTATTCCCCTCCCCAACTCCCCTACTCTACAGTAGATTTCGTTTAACGAATAACAAAAAGTTGAATAGTTTTACCTCTACGAATCCAAAAGTAAATATTCACCGATATCTGTTGAACTGATTTTTTACAAGACCCCAAAATATAATATTTTAAAATTTATTTGTATTTTTTAAAATTATTTTGAGACCCAAAATGGGCCCCACATAAGATGTAATGTAACTATGTAGTCTAAAAAAATAGTGTACTTATCTTTAGTGTTAAGGATAAAAGAGTCCGTCTACACGAACCAACCGTGGTGCACAGTGCATTGACCTTTTTTCTGCAGCACTTCAGGGTCTCGAACAACAATCTGATACGTTGAGGAAGTTTAAAACAAAATTCCGGGTTGGTCTTAGTAAAAATCAGCTCGATTGGATAACTGTAGCTCCTTCATTTAATCATCTAAATTTTGTCCAGTTTCGAGATCCTACAAACTGAAAGAAAAATTAGAGGATTGGATGAAACAGTTATAGTTATTTGATGAAGCTGATTTTTCACATACCTACTCGAAATTTATTTTAAAAATTACTCAACCGATTGGATCGTTGTTCAAGACCCCGAATCGGTCACTTCTATCTTAGTGACCCCGAATCAGTCACTTCTATTTTAGTGCTTTTACTTTTAACTTACGATGCAATATGATGGCAATTTTTCATTGTATGTCATGTACGTTATTGTACTCTGGTTTCCACATGGACTAATCTGAAATGTTATACAGGTCAAGGTTCTCCCTGTTAATGCAACATTTTGTCTTCTACATTCCTCTCAAACCGAAGTTACTATTGCTAAGAAAATAATCAAGGATCATCCGATTTTTTTCTTGGCGTTTTGATAGTTTCCCGATTACTCTCATGGCTGAAGGTAATTTTTCGTAGTTCATTTACTCTTTGTCAGTGTTTTAACTTAATACTTTTTTTTTTTTTTGGAAGGCCGAGGAAGTAAATAGAACAAACCAGAGGAATGATAGACCATGTGGTCCATCATTAAGTCAGAATCCTTAGGGAGAAATGCTGCATACAGAGGAATTTTTTGTCAAGAAGTAGAAATAAAATGGCAGTTGTTGCCCAAATCATTTAGATGGAGCTTAGAACAAATCTTTCAGTTTGGAACATTACTTTATTGTGCACTTTGATGTCCATGAGGTCCCAAGGAATCTGCAAGAGTCAATTTGAAGGGGATAAATGAAATACCTCTTCCGTCCCTTTTTAAGTGTCCTACTTCGTAATTCTAACTTATTAAAAAGACATCATCATTATACCTTTCACATCAACTCTTTCCTCCACTTTTCTTACTTACCAATCATCATTACACTTTTACTTACTAACTTTTCAAAATGGAATCTACTTTTAGGGACAAAATAGACAATGTATAAATTTTTACCCACTAACTTTACAAAATAGACACTTATTAAGGGACAGCCCAAAATGAAATACCGGACGCTAAAAAAGGGACGGAGGGAGTAAGAGAAACGATCAAAGAACTATAAGGAGATAAACAATGTGGTTCCTGATCTTATTTTCTTGGTTACTTTTTTTTTGTTTTATTATTTATTGACTAAGAAACAAGCTCAATTTGCGCACTTACACCGCATTGCTTGTCCTTAAAAAGCTAAGCATACCAATCAAATTTCATATGTCGTTAACTCATCATATCGCTTTCATTTGACAGTTGCTACAGTTTGCAACCCACATGTCTCCATAAAAAGTTGAATTTACGAAGTTGGAGACTTAAAAAGTTCTCTATCCGTGCACACCTAAAAAGCTCTCTATCTACGCACACCTAAGAAGTTTAATGTAGTGCAAAACTCCCTCGTCTTCATCCAATCCTTAATCGATCGTAATTTAGCTTCACACAACTGTTGACCATCACCATTAGACGCCCCCCACCCCTCTCGCGCCCTCCACCGCCATACCTACCACCAAACGCATTGTTGACATAATGACATTGGATTGTGAGAATTTGCTTTTTAGATATGGTCATATAGGCTCTTTATCATTGATTTTGTCACCTTAGGTGGATTAAGAAGAGGGGTGTGAAAATCACTTTCCTCTGTTAATACTTGCATTTTAGCTTACTATGCCAACATTATAGCAAGTTTCAAAGTATATCTTACGGCGATCGTGATTCTTTATGTTTATCCTTTGATCCCCCAAATGAAATAATCTAAATATACAGGTCAAGTTTCTACCTGTAATGCAACATTTTTGCTTCCCGAATCCTCTCCAAGACGAGTGAACTACTTCAGTGTTGGAAGGAAATAGTAGCTGATTCTTTCTCAGCGTCTTGATATTTTTCCAAGTATCTCCCATGGCTGAAGGTAAATATTTACATTCACACCTAGGTGATGGGAGATTGGGGTTGCCAAATTTTATTAAGGGAAATTTATAGAAATGGTCCTTCTAGTTTCTCCCGAGTCTCATTTTCGTCCTCCCAGTATCAATTGCAACTCTTTTGACCTTCAAATTTGGTTTTCGTACCAAGTTGGTCCAATTGATAACGTGTGTCAGCCAAACTGGACGAAAAAAATTCAGATTGAGGGCAGCGTTATCAATTGAACTTTCGCCCCTACGAATCCAAAAGTAATATTTATCGATATCCACTAGAGTTGATTTTTTATAAGGCTCCATAAAATAATATTAAAAAATTTATGGATATTTTTTCTAGATTTTTTCGGAACCCGAAATGGGGCCAAGCACGTTTGTCTCTTCGTGGTTCTCTGCGAATTGTCCATGCTGTTAGTATTTTTGGAATTGCAATGCCGCCATGTTTTTAGAACCTCCCTCAGCAATCTAAGCAAAATGTTCGAACTCTCGTACGTGGTCTTCTTCTTCTTGGCCTCCTAGGTGCAAAGATTGCCACAACTTGTTAAGTTAATATGGCCTCCCCCATAACTACTACGTCCAACCATTGTGACAAATCCCTCTGGCAGCTGGTCACCTGAAAAACATTTTCTGGTGACTTTTTCATGTACTTTTCCAGCAAAAACAGCCGATGAAATTTAAGGGAGGACAATAGACTACTTGGGAAGATAGAAACGAGTGAAATGGTACCTACTCCAGACAGGGAGGTGATGACCCTGACCAAACCAATTCCACTGTCTTTTTTTTTTTAATGGCTATTTGCACTCTTGTCGGCGACCATCTTTGAATATATTCTCCGCTAACCACCACTTGCCACCGCTTTCGTTTTAATACAATGAACCGTGTAATTTGTCTATTCCCCAACAGCCTAGCTGAAAATTTTCTTACCATATTCCTTTCACTGTGCAGAGTACAACACTATTATGCACTATATTTTTTTGACATTTATCAAAATTGATCTTGTTATTATCATCCTTTTAACAATGCCCTTGTTTCTCAGTTTTAATACGACATATTCACTTGTGAGGTTCAATATATGAAACTCTGAAGACTTTATTGTTTGACTTTTCGAAAATGGTTAATATTTTTGAATATTGCAAAATAAAGTAGTAGACCAGCAATATGGGATGAAGATATGGAGTTGCAGATACGAGCTATGGAAAGATATTCGTAACGCTTCTCTCAATTGGCTAGTTTTCAATCAGTGTTTCTAATTAAATCATTGAATAGCCTATTTTTTTCTCACTCAATAACTCGCTACGGCACACAACCAACACCTACAGGTTCTAGAGTTGCTCACAATGCAGCTCGCATTTGAGTGGTTTTCAAAGTTTTGCCCACCAATTCATTCAATAGTCTCTCTTTTTCTTACCAACAACTTTTGGACTAATCAAACCTACTGGCGTAGTATTTTTCTCAACTTTACCTTTCAACATGGCGGTGGCTACGGTTGAGCCGGATTAGGAGAGGAGGAAGAGAGAAGCAAGAGCAGGGAGAGAGGAGGATAAAGGTTTTTCTTTTTTGTACCTCTCCTCTCTCCATAGTTAGAGCCTCAAAAATGGATATCTCCGCATAAATACTACACATTTAGAATTAGAGAACCACAGCCATTAACAATGCTAATCTAATTAGCCAATCATGTTACTTCAAATTAAAGTACAAACTCTTACTCAGCCATAATTTTTGTTATCTATTTTTGTATTGTAAATCTCCTAGCAAGGGCATCTCCACTCCTTAACCGAAAATCTTGACTCAAATCTAAGTTTGAGGAAAAACTCACTTACAATATCAATCCACCTGACACCTGTTGATCTAAGTGAAGGTAGATTATTTTATCTACTCAAGTTTCCACTGCTCTTTGTTGTGTCAAAAATTTTACCAGTGCATGTGTTTCTAATATAGTTACACTCCAATTTTACTTAGAAGTGAATCTTTAGCTTCAAGCGCATGTATGAACGCAATTTGAAGGAAAATATTCAAATTGCGTATCCTTAAAAACCCAGCAACCACAACCAAACTTGCAATTTTTTTTGTTAATCATCGTATTGTTGCATTTTACAGCTTTTGTAGCTTGCACCCAGCCTGTCTACGACATTGGGAAGTGTTTATGGGCTTGTATTGCTACACGCATCAATTATGCCAGAAAGTTGTCGAAGAATAGGAAAGTGCTCTGTGAAAAAGTGCATGACTTGAGTCTCAAACGAAAGGATATTGTTGTTGAAATTGAAAGATCAAATCCGCAAAAAATTGCAACGAATGAATGTGATGATTGGATAAGAAAGGTGCAAGAGATGGAAAACAAGGTTGGGACTATACAGCCAGAGTTGAATGAGGAGAAGAGATGTGTTGGGGGATTATGTCTTGACATTTTTGCTCGTATCAAGTTTGGTAAGCGAGTTGTAAATATGATCGATGACATCAACAAACTCCTAGATAAGTCCAAGTTTGAAAGAGGATTTCTTGTTGATGCACCAGTAGCTACAGTTGAGAATCAACCAGACCCCCCTTCAACATTAGCAGAATCCGCAAATCGTATACTTGACATGGTACTGGACAAAATTCAACACAAGAGCACCCTAAAGATTGGTATTTGGGGAATGGGCGGGGTGGGGAAGACAACTGTTTTGAGACTCTTGAATAACACACCAGAAATTGCAAGAATATTTGATTTTGTGATATGGGTGACTGTCTCGAAATCTCAAAGTATTAGAATGATACAAGAAGAAGTTGGGCAGCGTTTATTAGTAGAAATAACGAAGGGTGAGTCTGATGACAGAGTAGCAATTAAATTGCATCAGAGACTTAACGGCAAGAAGTACCTGCTACTTTTAGATGATGTTTGGAAGATGGTGGATTTAGATACTATAGGGTTACCAAATCCCAATCTGAACAATGGTTGCAAAGTTGTTTTAACAACCAGAAAGTTGGAAGTTTGTCGTAAAATGGGAACTGATATTGAGATCAAGGTGGATGTTTTGCCAAAAGAGGAAGCTCGGAAGATGTTTTACGCAAATGTGGGAGATCTCATGGGGCTTCCCGCCATCAAACAGCTTGCTGAAAGCATTGTCACAGAGTGCGATGGCTTGCCACTCGCGCTAAAGGTCGTAAGTGGTGTGTTACGGAAGGAGGAAAATGTGAAAGTTTGGGAGAATTTCTTAAGGGAAATAAGGTCACCTGCTACGTCTTTCATTGAAGAGTTGAATGAAAAAGTGTTCAATATACTTAAGGTTAGCTATGACCAATTACAAGATACTCAAAAAAAGAAATGTCTTCTGTTTTGTGGATTGTATCCAGAAGACTCGAAGATTGAGAAGTCTAAATTGATAGGATATTGGAGAGCCGAGGGGATTCTTTCTAGGGAACTCACTTTGCATGATGCACATGTTAAGGGACATGCAATATTGCAAGCTCTCATAGATTCGTCTTTGTTGGAAAAATGCGATAGAGATGACCGTGTGAAGATGCACGATATTATTCGAGACTTGGTTTTGGCAATGACTTCCCCAAAAGGAGAAGAACCCCAACATCTAGTGAGAGCCGGAATTTCTTCAGAGAAGATTCCAAATGCGGTGGAATGGGAAAAGGCAACAAGAATATCGTTTATCGATCATGACTTGTGCAATTTACCAGAATCACCAGACTGTCCAGAGCTCTTGACATTGTTGCTTCAAGGAAATGATCGTTTATGGGTGATACCAGAAACTTTTTTTAACAACATGCCTAACCTCAAAGTTTTGGATCTGTCACGCACCGGCATTAAATCATTGCCAACTTCAATATCTAAATTGGAAAGTCTTCGAGAACTACTCCTTTCAGAATGCGAATCTTTGAAAGCTCTCCCTGCTGGAGTGATATGCAGACTGTCTCAGATTGAAGTATTTGAACTTCATAAACATAGGTCAGTTACAAGTTGGCGGAGTGATGGAAGTACAGAGATTGTTGCGAAAGAACTAAGCGCATTGAGCTCACTTTCTTCCCTTAGATTTGACTTCCAGAGTGTAGGTAATCTGCAGCACTTTCTTGAAAATAGCAGATCATGGAAAGAGGGAAGATTGACGCAATTCTGGTTCTTTGTTGGCGATTGTAGCCTCTCAATCAGTCCGTTAACGTTATTTGCATTAAGGGAGTATAATACGTGTCTATTTTATGAAGGAGGAGGAGAAGAATGGAGTAGCGGCCTTTCCTCAGCCATACAAGACGTACTTAGGCGTTCAAATTGTTTTGGATTGAGGGGTCATGAAAAACTTATTACTTTTTTAGAAGTGGGTGCACATGACACGTATGAGTTGAGATGTTGTGTGATTGAAGAATGTGTCGCGCTTCAAGAAATCGTCAACAGAAATGGTCTAGAAATGGGCGCTTTTCCAAATTTAGAAGTTTTAGGTTTGGTCGATCTGCCGAAATTGAAGACAATTCTTTGTTTGGAGATGGAGGAGGGAGCATTACTACCACCCCTGCCACCAAATGCAAACATCTTTACCAACCTAAAACATTTGAGCCTAGAGAAATGCCCATTAATTAAGCAGGTCTTCTCAAGTGGATTCATGGTTCAGCAACTGTCCAACTTGGAAGGATTGTACGTAAGTAATTGTGGAGGATTGGAGGGGATGATTCCAGAGGATGAAGTTGTCGAACACAAGGCTCTGCCCAAACTGAGGACATTGGGGCTCCAGGTCTTACCCGAATTTGTCAGCTTTTTCAAAGGTGTTCCCATGCGTTGGCAATCACTGGAGAAGGTGAGGATAACAAAATGTCCGAAGCTGAGAAAACTCCCCTTCGACACTAATAGCGCTCCTAATTTGAAGAAAATTTTGGGCGATGGTAATTATCAGGAGTGGTGGGATGCATTAGAGTGGGACAATGACGCTACCAAATTACAATTTCAGCCTTTTCTCGTGGAGTATTTGTAATAGTAAGCGTCTACACAAATTGGCTTGCAGTAGTAAATAAAAGGAGGTGTGGGTAAGGGTTTGTCCATCTTGATGTGAGTTATTATACACTTTTAATTAATTAATTAATTAATTGGGTGTGGTGGGGTGGGGTGGGGGTATTCTGATGGAGGGTTTTTTTTTTTGTATCCGCATTCTGATGGAGGTTGGGAGGCTAAATTTCGGTTGACCTAATAAGCCAAATGGTTCGAAAACGACAATTAAGCCCGACCCAAACCCAGAAAAAAGAATGACAGCACCAAAAAACCAAACCCGGCCGGTCCAAACCTCGGGTGGTTGGGGCTTTGCCCTTGTGATGTTTTTTCCAACATTTTGTTGGATCCCCTTCACCTTTCTCCATTTTAATAAAATTCATCTTTCCCTATCAAAAAAAAAAAAAAAAGCCAAATGGTTTATTTTTTGTCCTTATAAATTTTTTTTCCACATTTGTTGGTTTTTCATGAATTTTTTGTGGATTATTATTTCGTCATGACAAGATGAATCTAAAAAGAAAAATTACAATCTAAACCTATTTTTTTTTCAATAAAGACGAAAAAATTAGTTTATTGACTTATTTTTGTCTTTATTCAAAAAAATTCAGGTTTCGATCTTAATTTTTTACTTTTTGGATTCCTCTTGTCATGATGAAGCATTAATCTTCAAAAAATTGACAACAAACTAACAAATGCGAAAAAAAATTAAATAAAAAAAAGAAATAAGCCATTTGACTTATTATAAGGCCAAACAAAGTGGCAAGTGATTTGTATTCTCTGTACTTTTTTTATTTATCTGCGTTTTCTCTGTACTTGATTCTATATATAATTTGTATCGTGTGAGGTGTGAAGTGTGTAAGTGTGATGTGAGTGAGTTAATTTTGTATGTGTTCTAATAATAAATTGTGTTTGAGGGTTTGGGTGTGAAATTTTAGTTTCTCCAACCATCATGTCCCAAGTTGAGGAAACTCCCATTTGAAACTCCAGTCCTTAACAAGATCCTTGAAACTAATAGCTCTCCTAATTTGAAGAGAATTACAGGACAACAGAAATGGTGCGATGCACTAGAGTGGGACAAGAATGCGTCATGTTACAACTTTAGCCCATTTTCCACCCACTTGGTCTTCACTTATTTAAGATAAGTAGTTTATTTTTATGTTATTTTGAACTTTTGTTAGTTTTGGCTCAAATTTTATTTAAGTTTTAATTTGTCTTGAGTCTTGACAAAGTTTTTTGGAAAAGTGAAAAAAATTATGATCAAAACTTCAATTTTTTTTTTTTGGTGGTAAAAACACAAAAATTAGCCTAACATATCGAACTTTTGGTCTTTTTTCCCCATTTTTTTTTTAATGTTCCCCCATATTCTTTTACATTTCGAATCTTTTGGTGGCGGCGGATTGAGAAGATTTCATATTTGCAACTTGCAAGCCAATTATGACATTGATATATCTTTGATATATCTAAAACTCGAATTACTTGCTCATTCCAGATTAGTAGCTAATTAAACTTGCTTAGTCTATGTTTGTTGTTACTGTTTATTTGTTTTCCAAAGTGAGATGGTGGTTGTTAATGCCCCAATTTTCGGGCATGATATTAAAAAATTTTCCAAAATAATTTATTGAAACAAAAGGATAAAGCTCCATACCCAAGACGGGTACAACTCAACTTTTTACCAACAGAATTGAGATCGAGATGGTTGGTTTAGATTTGGTGGGAGCTATAATGTACATTTTTTTT